>JAYKKI010000009.1:25390000-25605000 GCA_039881145.1 Druceiella hillmani | reverse complement strand
TGTTTTATTCTAGGGTGTTAATTTTAAATTTTTAGAAAAAAAACAGGATTCATATATTAGAAATTCAAATTAAAACTAAGATAATAATAGACGAAATAATTCAAATACTTCTTAAGATTATTGAAGATAATTGAAGAGACGCTACGTAGAGGAAAAGTAGTCTTGACAAAAGTTTACTTATACAACTGTTTAGGTAGCAGTTTTACATCGAGTTAACGCTTCACACCTCCAGGGACTTTTGATAGAGGAATGGAGATTGGAAAAACTTCATCACTACTATCAATTGAAGAGACGCTACGTAGAGTTTACATACGAAAATAATTTACTAGGTAATATATATTATACATTATCTAATAAATTATTATAAAGATAGAATAAGTGAAATGCATTAAATAGTCGAATAAATGGAATGAATCGAAACGAATGATAATAAGGCTGAGAGATGTTTAATCTGATTATGAATATATCGCTAGAGCGTCTACGGTAGAGAAACTATAAAAATGATAACGTGTACACGCATTTACATAAATACATAAAAATCTTTCAAACACGACTTGAATTCGCCCTATGAGGGTTCCGTATACTTTTAGGTAGTTATAAATTTTAAGGCTACATAGTATTTCTATTAAACTATTGCAAATATTAATTATTCATAACGGAAATATATTCAGTAATTTCGGAAATAAGAGGGGAATGCTAAATTTTCGCATATTTTTGGAATATATTTTCCAAATATACTTTAAAATATTTGTGTATATCTCGTAAGCAAATGATACCTATAAGGTATATAAGATTAAAAAATTAAGGCCTTTATTTACTCTATCTTTAAATTATTTATTCAAATCTTAAAGTCAGTAAAGAATATATGGGCTAATAAAATGCATTATTATGCCAATTTCAAGCTTCTACGTCGCATGATAAATATAGAAAAACATAAATATATTATTTACTATACTATATATAAATATATTATCTACCATACTATATATAATATATACAAAATTAAGACATCTAGAGTCGTCATTACTATAGTTTTCCTACAGCCTTTGCGTGGGCTTCTAGAAATTCCTATTTTTTTCATAATTTTGGGTTCCCTAGTCTCGGAATTAGGATGCATTATTTTTCAGTATATTTTTTCACATTTTTCAGAATATCTCCGAAGATATGATACATAAAATTATTAAAAAAATTTACCCTTATACATAGACCTTTCAACGATAGTCCACACTAATATACTGCATTAAAAAAAAATTGAGTTCGTATTCCCCCTCCCAAAATAAATTTTGATATTAATATTTTTAAGTGTAAGCTATTGAAGTATGTGTGAATTAATATATTTTATACCATGCCAAAGTTTTTTATGCTAAACGGTTTCTAAAAAAAACTGTTAGAACAGCCAAACGGACAAACGCGTGAGTGATCTTGTAAGGTTAACGTATATTACATTTAACTGGAATAAATGACTCCTAGAGAACAAGTCTGCCATATGTACACTTATTTATCTGAGTATATATATATATATATATATATATATATATGTATTTATATATATATATATATATATATAACGTCATTGAATTGTTAAATATAACCAATTTTTTTATCACGGTCAAGAATGGTCAATCTAATTACAATTACATCAAGAGTGTAGAAAACACCGCGAATATTTCCATTCAGAGCGGCTATAATACAACCGACTTGGGGCGCATCTCAGCGCAGAATGATTTTATAGACCACTTCAATATCAAATTCCGCGGCATCAACACCGTATTGTTTCTGTGAACTAGTATAACTATAACTTTAGTGGTATCTAACAAACTAATCAATAGACTATCAATGTCAATCAATTTTGTATATTTTTAACAGATTCTATTTTTAAATTAATAACTTTGTCAATATAACAAAAAACAACAGTTTTCACTTGGGATAATTGTTTATTTATTACGATTTTATCCAGTTTTGTAAAACGTGGGATTGAGAAAAAATAGGGGCGGTAACACAGGAGAATGACGAATTTAACTAATTGCATTTCATTTCAAATATTGTGACATTTTTATCCTACCCACCGATGCCCCTTGTTGGGTAGGCGAAAAAAACTATCTTGAGTATCTACGCATAGGAGTTTACCTTAAAACACGACCCTGCCTAAACGTATAAACCGCAAAATACAATCGTAAAATATTTAAAAATGACGTAGCAGCAACGTAGTAATAAATGTACAAAGGTTCCTAGTATGCTACGGAACCATAAAGAGAGTAAAGTCTAAATATTGGTATACAGTTTCATTCAGCAATACTAAAGCTAATTAAATGCATCGATAAAATTATCAATAAGATGATTTGACACTAACGTAAACGGAAATGAATAATGTTACACAAAAACTCATATTATTTCAACGTATAGGTACTTTTATTGTAAGTGTAATTAGACATATTGTTTTATCAATTGCAGTACATGAAATAGTCATCTCTATTGGGATTTAGGAAACAAAAAACATTTGTCAAAAAACAGTGTCAGCTTCAAAGCGCCACTGGAGTTTACTCCTTAATGACGATTGTTTGGAATGTATAAAATAGATAACACTGTGTATAAATATAAATATCAATATCATATACCAATATATGTCGTACCCAAAATTTAACTTTTTTATAATATTTGAAAAAAAATTTAACGTCATAATATGCAATCTATGTCCATCGTAAAGGTCCTTTTTAAATATTGAAAGAATTTTTGAAATTGGATGAGTAGTTTCAGAGATTACATCCTACGTCCAAACTTACAAAATTTAAATTGTTAATAATATATGAAATTTTTTTAACGGGATAATATACAATCTACGTCCATCCTGAACATATTTTCTATATATTGGTGAAATAATTTTTGGATGAGTACCTCCTACATCCAAACTTACAAAATTTAACTTTTTTATAATATTTGAAAAACTTTTTTAACGAGATAACATACAACCTACATCCATCCTGAAGGTCCTTTTGTAAATATTGCTGAAAGAATTTTTGAAATCGGATAAGTAAGAGATTACCACCTGCATCCAAACTTTAAAAAAATTAACTTTTTTATTATACATGCAATTTTTTAACGGGATAATGTACAAACTATGTCAGTCCTGAAAGTCCATTCTAAATATTGGTGAAATAATTTTTGAAATCGGATGAGTAATTTTGGAGAGTACTCCTACATCCAAACTTACAGACTGTTATACTTTTTAAACGCTCTGAACTTCTGCGTTTAAAAAGTATAACAGTCATACATATAAAAACCGATTTTTAAAGAGTAAACTCTTTAAGAAAAGCCTGGATTATTTCGATGTGTAGTGCCACAATCAAGAACAGAACAAATAACTTTTATAAAACACACTTATTGTAACAAGATAATAACAGATATGTTGAAAATCGCCAAATAAAAATAATTACTTTTGCCTTTATGTTAAAAAAGTACTAAAATGGCACTTGACCCGAGCGAACTTCATTATTTTATTTTAGTGGGCGAAAAGAAAATCATGACTCTTTTTGTCCCCGTTCTTACCAAAGTCTTTCATATAAAATTTAATAAAAAATCAGGGGTCGCATCAAAACTATTACTTCTTTGGCTATATATTTTACAAACACAATAATTTGGATAAGACACGTTTAATATTTCACAGCCAGTTTCGTAATATTATTAACCACTTAAATGTAGATCTCCTGACATCCCATTTTTTGAAAATACATCGATAAAATTAATTTGTAACACATATAACAATTCACAATTTTTAAAAATATAAAAACACTATATATATATATATATATGTATATATATATATATATATATATATATATATATATACATATATATATATATATATATATATATATATATATATATATATATATATATAACTTGAATTATCCATAGTAGGGGTAACGAAATCGACAGCAGCGCTCGCTGTAGTAGAAATGGAGATTTTTAAAGGCTCCTGTAAAATATTATCATGGATAATATAATTTTGTTACGTATATCATCATATTCCCTACTGTAATCAATGCAGTTTCGCAAAAATGCGAATTTCACTAATGTTTTAATGAAAGAATATACATAAAAGACTTAAATATATATTTAAATAAAAAATAGATCTCGGTCATGATCATTTTATTATGAAAAATTACTCACAATAATATGAAGGTATTATTGTGAGTAATTTTGGATAGAAAATTACTCACAATAATACCTCCATCTTTTGTATCGCAATTTTGTATACTATTTTCACTTTAAATTTGTCATTAGATACTATATATTTAACAAACATATATATATATATATATATATATATATATATATATATATATATGTATATGTATATATATATACATATATATATATATATATATATATATATATATATATATATATATATATATATATATATATGAACGGTGATAATAAAAGAAAACGTTAGGTAAGAGATTAATAAAAACTTCAAAAAATGACGTCTATCTCGCTTAATATGATACGGTAGTTATTGTGCATTAAATCGTGAAAATACTTCAAGAGATGACAATTTCTAATTTTACAGATTCCCAATTGGAAATTAGATAAAAAAAATAAATGAGTAGCTATTATGAAATACATTTTCGAAATAATATACGACAGTTATCGTGTATTAAATTGTAAAAATATTTCAAGAAATAATAAATTCCAGTTTTACAGATTTCCTATATTGTGTTGGAAATTAGCTACTATATAAAACATTCCTTCTGGTATTGCTTGTGGTTGAAATGTTATAATATGGGTAATATATTTATAATTTTACTCATTTTGTTGAGCTGAAACGAAAGAATATTAAATATTCCGGGTACGGACAACTAAAATCTTGTTATTATCCCTTAATAAAAGCATGTATTTAAATACTTTTCTCTAGATTTACAATAAATAACAAGACAAACAATGTAATTTAATGTAACATGATTTTATCGCAACCACGAATAATATTTTAGCAAAACAAACAATGTTATTTAATGTGTATAAAATTGAAGCCTTTTAAAGCTGCTGACGCTAGGCGGCGCTGATGTCACGCACCCAGCCAATAACGCAGAAAAATTGAAAACAAATTGAGTGTGTCGATGCCAGGAATAGGATTAATTCATAAAAATAACGATCCAATTTTCAAATTGTATTGTATTTTATTTGTTATTGTATTTTTATTTATCTAACAGATTCGGTATGTATTTTTAAGAAAACATAGAACTTCCGTGCATCTTCAACACGTTCGATGCAGTTAGAGTACCAATAACCCGCATTTAGCCGGAATTATAGAAATGGATGTTACCTGGATGTTGCTGGAGCTAAGAAAATTCCAGCTTAAAACTGGAAAGTGACTCAACCATTTTACGAGACGGGTCCAACTAGAGACCAATTTTCCTGTTTAAAAGTCTGTAAAACAAAGCAAGATCCGCGTCTTTTTTTGCTTAACAAATATTTTGTTACTTCTTTTGAAACATTCTAAAATTAAGCTATACACTTATTACAAAAGTAAAACAGAATTTAAACAAATTAAAAAGCTGCAATGGGTACATAATGTTTTATCTTTATTTTATTTTTTGCAACTTTAATACAATGTGTACATATACTTTCGGCGGGCTTATTGCAACAAAAGCGATGTCTTTCAGTCAACCACAGCGAAGATTGAGTTGTAGTTACCATACGAAAATAACAAAAGACTTCCTTAAAAAATACTTGTAAATTAAAAAAAGGACAAGGTGTGAAGGGAATGGGATACAACAGTTCCGTATAACATTTAGGCACTCGTAGTTGTGTTTCTAATTAGACTATTTGTAAATATTAATTTTTCGCAGCGTAAATATAAAGTCTACTATGTTGTCGCAGAGATAACATAAACTAATTATAAAAATGTAATAAATTCATATAGAAATAAAAATTATTTATTTTTGGATTTTTCCCTTATGTTATAAGTTTTTGTCGCCCGTGTTGTGTTGGGTTGATCACAACGCATTAAGGCCTTTGACGGCGCGTCGCATCGCGGGGTCCCGGGATGGAATAATACTCAGGTAGACAGTAAGAGATTGCTCTTTGTAACGATAAGTCTGCTATATGAATCAACTTTATGCATTAAAGTACGTAAACAAGATCTCCCATTACGATGACTTTCAAGATAGTGGGTTGACCGGAAATACCTTATAGGTTTCGATGACTAGTGAGTGAGGCTATATTGCATGAATAAGAAAACACATTTCGTAAACCGATAAACTTGACATTTTTACAGGAATATAAGGCTACAGGCCTCACTCGGTGAGTCAAATCGATATCTCAAGCCGTTTCTGAGAAATAGGGTTTAACAGATAGACAGACGGACGGACAGTCGTACGAACGGAAGTATGGACGGACGGACGAACGAACTTTAGCCAAGAGATGCTATATGTGTGTCGTTTTTTGTTTCGAGGAACAGAATTCGAAAAATGTTTGAGCCATAGTTAGTTCCCAGTGTTAACTAAATGAACCATGGAATTCAATGAAGCGATTTGACGGTAGACGTGTCAGAGATGATAGAATGACGATGAGAAAAAAATAAAAAAGAAGAAAAGCTTTCTATAATTTTTGAGAAAAAATTTTAATATTCAAAATTAGTTGAAAAAAATTCCGTTCTTTTCTTTCTAGTTCATTTTGTATACGCATGTTTACAAAATAACGAGAGGACCGTTTTTTTTAATTTCGTATTATTTTTTTGCATCTTTGGAACTTCCGCCATCTGCCTGCTCACCTCGCGGGATCCACGTTTCGTTTAGTCAGCTCTCCCAACCATTCGGTGGCTCTACAAATTTTGTCACTTTCTTTTTTACTTAATATATATTTATACTGAAAACGGTGCTGAATTTCATTATTCTTCCATTGTTAGTCCCACTTCTAGTAATTTCTTAAATTGTTTATTCTTTCCTGCCGACAAATTAGAAAGCCTTTTTAAAATCACAGCGCTCAGCTCGACGTTATTACGGTTATGAAAATAATAAGCAATAAAAATTAATATGACTCATTTTGTTGTAATTTCGACGTCATTAAATACGTCATAATGTTTTCTTCCATTTTTAGGATTATATAGGAAAATAAAAAAAATCATCGTAATTTCGATATCTGGTCGTCACAGCCTCGCGGTTCCTATACTTAGAACCTAGGTAGGTATGTGTATTAAACTTTGCAAATCTACATTTCACATTGCGCTCCCAATTAATATATAGAATTATTTATTTCTTTTTCCACCACGGATTTGATCCACGTTATATGTAAAGTGAGATGTCGCTCCATGTTACATGTAAAATGAGATGTCGCTCCATGTTACATGTAAAGTGAGATGTCGCTCCATGTTACATGTAAAGTGAGATGTCGCTCCATGTTACATGTAAAGTGAGATGTCGCTCCACGTTACATGTAAAGTGAGATGTTGCTCCATGTTACATGTAAAGTGAGATGTTGCTCCACGTTACATGTAAAATGAGATGTCGCTCCATGTTACATGTAAAGTGAGATGTCGCTCCACGTTACATGTAAAGTGAGATGTTGCTCCATGTTACATGTAAAGTGAGATGTCGCTCCACGATACATGTAAAGTGAGATGTCGCTCCACGTTACATGTAAAGTGAGATGTCGCTCCATGTTATATGTAAAGTGAGATGTCGCTCCACGTTACATGTAAAGTTAGATGTCGCTCCACGTTACATGTAAAGTGAGATGTCGCTCCACGTTACATGTAAAGTGAGATGTCGCTCCATGTTACATGTAAAGTGAGATGTCGCTCCATGTTACATGTAAAGTGAGATGTCGCTCCACGTTACATGTAAAGTGAGATGTCGCTCCATGTTACATGTAAAGTGAGATGAAAACTTTATTTCGTGTTCATTTGAGTGGAGTACCGTGGGGTAGGTCTTTTAGAAACATTCGGCATGACAGAGACATGTCTGGTCTAATTTCATCCTTGGAGTTGAAAAATCTAAAAATTTTCTAGGTTAATATTTGGTTAGAATTTTCAAATAGAATTATTTAGGTCAATTTGAATGAACGAATTTAAGCTATATACCTAGGGAATGGTATTTGGCGCGTATTTTGACCAGATTTTGGGATTCCTCACTTCAAAGCCAGGGTTAAACGGAACCTTTATGGCGGGACTTCGATGTCTGTCTGTTTGTATGTTACGGATATTTTTCTCAGCAATACTAAGGCTATCAACTTGAAATTTGGCAAAGTTTTAAAATTAGCCAGTTTTATAAAAAATAGATGTGGACAAGCACTAATTTCATTTTTATTCAAATATTTTTAACTGTATTTATACTAAAACTACTAAATGCTTTTGGCCAGCAAATTCTGTTTTTAACTTTATTCAAATATTTTGTATTTACACTAATACCAGGTTCTGAATATTTTTGGACAAGCAAATTCTATTTTTATTTTAATTCAAATATTTTTGAGCGAGGAAATTCTATTTTTAATTTTATTGAATTTTGTTTAGCACTTTGCTGTTTTTTAAATGATGTCTTTATGGGGTCCGATTGAGGGTTAAAGTTTAAAAGTGGAGCAATCAGACCAAGTTGGTGTCATATAAAAGGCTTTCATCTACACATTCCAAAACTATATTTTTTTTTTATATTTTAAGACTCATATTTTTGAGTGCTCGTAATATCACGTGAAGTAATAGACTTCACCTATTTCTCAATAGATGCAGAATCAAACGGAATTAATCGCATCACTATTACAATAATAATTACAATTATAAACAAGAACATAAAATATTTTTCCACTATTTTTGCAACCTAGAATTATTTTCTTCCCCAGGGACCAATACCTCTGCAACATTTGCGCTGAGACCCGAGAGTTGTGGAAGAAGTCTGGCGCGTGGTTCTTCAAGAGTCTGCCTGCCTACATTCTGCCGGAAAAGCGGCTTTCGGGACGATATGATGGAGCTGCAGAGAGCGCGACGCAGCACGCTGAAACGGACGTGAGCAACCCGCTACCGGAATTTTCTCGGCAGAGTAGTGCCGCCGAAAGCTACAAAGGAACGGGGCCGAGCTATCAGGTGATAATTATTTGATTAAATTGATTTTACTTGATTTATTAAGACATTATCTTGATGAAAAATAGCACACACGGTGTACACATCCTTGTCAATTTAGGTAATTCACTTGCCTTTAGATATTTTTCTATATTTAAATACTTCCATTGTATTGTACTTATTCAGAACACTTTAAGATAAGAATAATAAACATTTTGTATTGTACTTATTCAGAACACTTTATGATAAGAATAATAAACATTTTGTATTGTACTTATTCAGAACACTTTATGATAAGAATAATAAACATTTTGTATTGTACTTATTCAGAAAACTTTAAGATAAGAATAATAAACATTTTGTATTGTACTTATTCAGAACACTTTAAGATAAGAATAATAAACATTTTGTATTGTACTTATTCAGAACACTTTATGATAAGAATAATAAACATTTTGTATTGTACTTATTCAGAAAACTTTAAGATAAGAATAATAAACATTTTGTATTGTACTTATTCAGAACACTTTAAGATAAGAATAATAAACATTTTGTATTGTACTTATTCAGAACACTTTATGATAAGAATAATAAACATTTTGTATTGTACTTATTCAGAACACTTTATGATAAGAATAATAAACATTTTGTATTGTACTTATTCAGAACACGTTATGATAAGAACAATTAGAGAATCAAGTTACAAACAACAACATATTTAAATATAAGAATTAAATATTTCGTAATTACGGAGAAAAACTGATACAAAATTGATCACATGTCTCTTTCTGAACTATATTAATTTTTAAAATGAAAATACCTGTGGACTTGGGTAGGTAAGAGAATCAATCGAATGCATGATTCGGTGCTGGTTATTTGGTAGAATGTTTTTTGTATCCAATATGCTAGTGGCAGATTTCAATGTTTGAAAAATTGTAAAAAAAAAACTACACCTCTAATACAAAGTAGGTTTATTTTAATTTTATAACAACAAATGCGGATTTCATTTTTTTAAAACCACGTTTTCCTAATGGCGGCCATCGAGTCTGACACATTCTTCGAGTCTAGCGCGCATAATTTCAAAAACGCGTTTGCAGAACGACTGGGGTATCCTACTGACTTCGGCTCGAATATTTTCTTTACGTTGTGTCACAGAGCTCGGATTTGTTTTGTAACCAACGGATTTTAAGTATCCCCATAAGAAAAAGTCACATGGGCTTAAATCGGGTGACCTAGGTGGCCACGGTACGGTACCGTTTCCGGATATGTTTTTTTTTCTGGAAATAACTGCCGCACTGGATTCATGGACACATTAGCAGTGTGAGCTGTGGCCCCGTCCTGCTGGAACCATGTGTTTTTGTTGAAGGATGGACTATTCTGTAGTTCTACTCTGAAAAAGTCATTTAACATCTGGGCATATCTCTCCGAATTCACAGTTACAGTTTGGCCACGTTGATTTAAAAAGAAATAAGGCCCTATGATTGCAGATGCAGACATGGCACACCAGACTGTTACTTTAGGCTTATGTAAAGGCTCTTGATGCATTTGTCTTGGGTTGTGGACATCCCAGTAACGAAAGTTCTGCTTATTCACATATCCTCCAATGTGAAAGTGAGCTTCGTCACTAAAGAATATGTTGCCCATCCGGGTAGCTGTACGAAATCTCAACAACATCACCTCCGCGTAAGTTTTTCTTAATTCAAAGTCAGAATTGTAAATCTTGAACAAGTTGAATTTTATAAGTTGATTTCGGAATTCCCAATATCGATGAACGTGTACGCAGTGATAAACGGGGATTTTCAACGACAGAAACCATAACACGCTCGACATTTTCATCCGTGGCTACCAATGGTGTAGGTCCTGGCCTGGGCCTATTTAATGTTGATCCTGTAGCTCTGAATCTTGCTACCCATGACTGAATGAGGTTGATCGATGGTCCATCACGTAATCGACGAATATTGTAACGATTATTAAATCGAAACGTGTTACAGACAGCGAAAATCCACTCGAAATGTACGCCTCGACGGCAAAAGCGCGGTGCTCTCCACTCCACTGTTCCATGGCTACTAAAACATCCGCACCGCTTGCGCTTCTAACGACGCACCCCCGCGCCCCTCTTATGTGTTGCGTTCAGAAACTATGTTTGTTCAAACTTTGAAATCTGCCACTGGACACCTGTATTTTCTGCGTGATATAGTTCAAGCAAAATACTTCCATCACAGGCATTTCTCTCAGAGCATAACTATAAAAAGTGGTGATCCAATTAGAGATATGGAGTAAAAGTAAAAAAGTGTATGAAAGAGATGAAGTAAAAGTATGAAAGAATATGAAAGAGATGAAGTAAAAGTATGAAAGGGTAT
Source organism: Druceiella hillmani (assembly GCA_039881145.1). Taxonomy (NCBI): domain Eukaryota; kingdom Metazoa; phylum Arthropoda; class Insecta; order Lepidoptera; family Hepialidae; genus Druceiella; species Druceiella hillmani. Next base: position 25,593,591 of record JAYKKI010000009.1, on the reverse strand, counting down.
GAAAGAGATGAAGTAAAAATATGAAAGGGTATGAAAGAGATGAAGCAAATGTATGAAAGGGTATGAAAGAGATGAAGTAAAAGTATGAATACACCCCGCGGGGGGAGGGGGGGGAGTGTAAAGTGAAAGTTTAGGAAAACATTTTTAAGTCTATCGTGTGGGTTATAAGAAAAAAGCTTATTGAAACATAAATTAAAAAATGTATAATTTAAAAAAATATTGCTGTCTTACCTCTACGATAGTATAACCATTTTCGAATTAACAGATACGTTTTTTATGATGCACCATAAAATCAATGTTCAAAAACAACTGATAGTAAGAATCACCGATTGTGTAAGTACGACATGCGCTTGACTGCTTTTTATTTATTGTGAAATATTGCGAAAAAATATATATGAAATTCGTTTGACGCGAAAAGGTTGCAAAATAAGCAAACTGTGACATTTATTGATTTATATACATTTGTACGAAATCAGCTCTTTCGACAATGTAGCACTTAATAAATCAACCCCACGTCTTCCTCATTCCATTATTTGTCCTGATCTCATTATATATTATCACATTATATATTAAGCAATACTTCACAAGGCATGTAAACAAACAGAATGTGTTAATAACTTTGAAATTTGTCACATTCTGAGGCCACTTTCCATTCTTTTAGTTTCTTAATGGCTCTTCATTCCACCCAGTATAAAAGCATACTATCATTAAAACCCAGCCTAATGATCGAAACTGAAACATGCAGTAATATTATTTGCACTATTGCCGCCTCGACTTCAAGCAAGTGTACCAATAGAGACAAAATACCGTATGCATTAGTCTTTCATTTATATGCAGCGTTGCTTGAATTGAAATTATACAGTCGTCACTAAAAATTATTAAAAAGAACTTAGAATTTCATGTACTGCACATATCAACATTCGCACCACCCACCTACATAGCAGGTAGATTAGCAAACAGTTAGGGTAGTTATACAATTGACTGTAAAATACAACTGTTAATATAACTGAAATTTACAAAATAGTCATCAAATTTTACTCCTGCATGATACTGTACAAAAGATTCAGGACTACTAAGCATGGAGACTCACATTATTTGAGCTTTTTCACTCTTGTAGGCCCTTCCAACCCAGATGGCAGTCCTCAAAGGCTCTATAACGTACTTGAAGGATCCAAAAATTCAAACACTTGGCCCTAACAATAATATTTTAAAATATTTTTATGTTTATCAACAGACATTAAATTAGATTTTTTAAACTGAAATTTCAGTGTATAGATATGAATAGTGAAATATTACAACAAACATGTATATTACTGAGAATTTTTTGTTTTTCAACCTTGTCGAAATGGCATTACACACTTTCAATAAAAATAATGAAGGTCTGTCATGTTATATCTTGTTGCTAGACATCCCGATCCTAGATGAGATTCATGTAAAAATGGAAACTTAATTTAACTTCTTCCTTTTTTTAACGAGGCCAATGATATCCATCAGCTTTTAAGATATGTTAAAAATCTAGCTGACACAAATATTACATAGAATAACATTCCTGGATAGAAGCATGAAGAAAAAAGAAACTTATTCAAATAGTAAGCGAAGAAATCATAGAAAGAGAACAATGGGAGATGACAAATGTTTTATAGCGAAAGTTTTAGAAGGGGATTAGAACTTCGTATACCTGATTTAGACACAACCAAAAACCCAGACACAACGTTACTGGTGTAATTGTGAGATGACCTTAAAAAAGTATCGATTCGAAACAAAATTAATATTATAAACATTATTTACAGTAACTAGATCAAAGACTAAATATTCCAACATTGTTAAAATCCATAATAGAATAAAAATCGTCCACCTCCATCTAGTTGGAATATTCTAAAAAGCTGTTCTTCGTGAACCAATTTTTAAGCTTGTTAGATACCTAGAGACCACACTACTGCAGCTAATGATTCTACACTAAAAAAATAACCGATCCCACCAAGATATGCCTCTTATAAGCTGAATTCCTCTAAATGTATTTTATTGCAAAAACTTTTTGTGCCATTCTAAAAGAAATGACTATAATTCTCGAGATTCAGGAATGGTATATTTACTTACCAATAAGAGGTAAGTCTTAAAAACAAATGTTTGAACTTACAATACAAAGTCATATGAAGGAATGCAATTCTCTTTCATTATTTCGTGAATTGCACATCTGTTATAAATTTCGCTTAATTAACAAACTGCAAGTAAAAGTACCATGGCACATTATAACTCTCATTTACACAACATTGTACACATTCATACCGAGAGCCTGAAAAGTGTAAAATGAGCCATAAAGATTTATAAAGAAAAATAACAATATATTGAAAATAATAAAATAGAACATACCTTATATGGAGTCGAGTCGCCAAATCCAATTAAGTGTAACAAATATATTGTTCTGGCCAAGAAGGATTGACTGGACTTATATTAATTTAATGTAACTTGTAACGATGCTATAATTGACAACTTGACAGACTGGATACGAAAGGAAAACTTTGCGTGGAAGTCTTCTAAATTGCCAAACTGGAATTTACATATTGCTCCTTGTTAAATTCTATAAGTCCGTAATTAATTCCTACACAAAAGGAGACATTAACATGTTTACAAAAATTAGACTTGTTACCACATAAAATTTATCAACTTATTAATAAAATTTAAAGGTACAACAAAAAATTTGTGTTGGTTTTACCATACGGCCAGAGTCAATTATTTAATCAATGCTGACCAGGACATCCTTCTTTTACCTGTTCATTATCTCTATTCTTTTTTTACTGACTGCTTTCTTGACCGACTTGCTTAGATTGACTGAGAGAGACTGAATGAAACTACCTTACTGTGATGAAGATTGACTGATTAAGAGTAACTGAAAGTGGCCCAAAATGTCACAATGCTACTTTTTGAGGATAGGGAAACTGCTCAGGTATTATTGGTCTTACTGCGGTAACTGTAGTATGTCGGTAAATATCTAAGTAAGATAGCAGCATATGCAACGTAATGTAGATTTTTTTACTTAAAAATCATAATGACATTATAATTTACTCACTTTTCCTCCCACATATTAAATAAATTTAACTAATCTCTAACAGGAACCAAACCAACTTGACTCTTGGACGGAAATTGAAACGTTGCATCATGGCATTAGTGCACTCAGTCTCAACAGGGCCGAGAGTTTCAGCCAGAAATCTGGCGTCTCCCTCAAGCGATCTAGCAGTAAAGGCAGCGCCTACAGCCTCAGGAACTACCGGAAAGAGATCCAAAAGCCACCCATCACGCCGCCTGCAGATAAAACTACTCCTAGTTTAGGCTCTGATGCGGGTCTAGGCACCTTGGAAATAAGGCTATTTTATGACAACTCCACGTCTTCCTTAGCGTGCACTGTGATGAGAGCAAGGGGTTTACCGGGGATGGATATTGTTGGTTTATCAGATCCATTTTGTAGGTTAGATATTCTGCCTACAGGTAAATAACATTTTATTGATTAATTTTTAAAAAGGACCGGTTTAATTTTATTTTGTTAGACTTTTTCATAGTATCAGGTATCACCAATGTATCAGGATGAAATTTTTCATGAATTTTCTTTTAAACACGTAGAGGAAAAAGAAAAAAAAACAAAATACATTCTTTATAGCTGTTTATCCTGTCAGATAAGATTCACATAAAACTAAACCAGCAAGTATATTTAAGGAACCAATTTTATAGAATTCTAATTTCAACACTATCTAGAACAAATTATTGAATATAAGTGCTCCGATAACATAAGTGATGCTGCTCACAGCTTTGCTCAGAGGATAAACAGCTACAGGTAAAATTTTGGTTACCCCATCCCTGTAGTTGTGCTAGATCTTGATTTTCATTAGAAATCAGCTGGCAAGCAAGACAACCCATAAACTATCATGATCATAGATAATAAAGAGTAAGATAGATGAAAAAGTTGCAGAGTATATCTTTTAGTCTATATTATAAACCTTAAAATGTGCATCCAAAATTTATTAGCTGTAGAACAGCCTAAAAGATCATCTTAGAATATATCTCTTAAGTAATACATGTCTGTAAAAGGAATATACAATCAGTACATTTTAATTACACCATAAACATTATCATGTATGGGCTACATAGAGAGAGCAAACAATATATTTCAGAGGGCACCTGCTCCAACAGACTGAGAACGAAGACTGTCCACAAGACCAAAAATCCAGAATTTAATGAGACCCTTAACTTCTATGGCATCACGGAAACTGACCTCTCTTCTAAAAGTCTACAGATCAAGGTATTCGACGATGACAGGTATGTTGATATTGAAGCACTACTTATATTTTATAATTTGTTACTTTCAGAGTTTACTAAACCAGTTTCAGTTCTCTACCTCTCACAGAGTTTACAGCAACATCGAAAGAACTGATTTGTAATTTTCACTTCTATAATAATAATAAATTTTAAACCATTCAGAAATAAATATCCTGAACAATTGTCAAACTTTATTAGTAGTATTTGTAAAGAAAATGAAAAGCAGGAAGTTGTCAATAGAGAAATTCCATTTATAAGAGCTTGTTATTATATGACCGAGGAAAGAGTAGCCGCTGTGGAAAATACAAAGAAAAGGAAATATAGTGAAAACAGTACACTATTTGTATAGTAAGTACGCTTGTGTTACGCTTATATAAGTTGATATTGAATTGCCCACTTTCATAGTGGGAATATGCATATGATGGTAAGAAGCTAATCCACATTATGTATTGACTATGAATATGCATATGATGGTAAGATGCTAATTCACATTATGTATCCACTATGAAGGAATATGCCGTTATAAAATTTTGGGGCACTATTGTAGTTACAGTAAGTCACGATGATAAAAAACTGTTAATTTGGACTGCTTTTTGCCTGTTGCTGAGATATCAAACGAATCAACGAAGCAAATTTCACTTTATACCATCAAAGGAGAGTTTCTTCAATAAAATTAAATGAATGAACTTATTTTTATTAGCTTTTTTGAAATCCGTATGAACGAAATCGACCTGTATCCTGCAATCAATTGATTTGAAAAGATATTGTGAATCCAAGGGTGTTGAGATTGACCATTAATTATGGAGTCTGTAAATGTGTCTTTTACAGACTCCATAATTAATGGTCAATCTCAACACCCTTGGTCCCATAAGTTAGCAGCCTTCAATTCCATGATTCACAGAGCTTTAACCATCCCTCTTGAAAAACCGAACCTACGTAAAGAAATAAAAACTATAAAATAAATCGCAACAAATAATAATTATATAAATATAAATTAAGAAAAATACTAATACAAGAAATATACCCGGTCGCACCAAATAAGAATAATATTTACTATAAATCTATCCCATACATAGGTAATGTATCACTCAAATTAGGAAAACTCTTAACTAATAATAAAAATATAAATAATATAACATGTACGTATAGTACCTTAAATAACTTGGGTAAAACCCTTATTAATAATAAAGAAAAAATAGATAAACATAAAAAGAGTGGTATCTATAAACTTAAATGTAACAATTGTAATAGTGTATACATAGGTCAAACAGGAAGAGATTTTAATACAAGATATAAAGAACACATCGCCAGCTGGCGTAATAATAAACCAGACACATCTCACTTTGCTAAACATCTCATTGAAAATAACCATCACCCCCATACTGATAATGCCCCCTATATATTACAAATAAATACAAAAGGCAACAAACTTAATATCCTAGAAACATTAGAAATAAACAGACATAAAAAAGATATCAAGGTCAATATATTAAATGAACAACTAAATATAATATCATCACCCATTCTTAATATCTTCTAGATATAATATAAATATAAAACATTGATACTACAGTACCCTGGAAATTGTTTCAGCACTAATACACATATAAATATAAGTATATATAATAAAAAAAAAAAAAAAAAAAAAGGAATTAAAAGAATTAAATAAATAAATATATGAATACACAAAACCGGAGATATGTAGAATTAGTGTATTACCTTGTCCTTACTTTCAAATACCCTTGCTTTTGTATAAATATATTACCGATAATAAGATATGTAGAATTAGTGTATTATCTTGGCCTTACTTTCAAATACCCTTGCTTTTGTACAAATATATTACCGACAATAACTTCCATTTAATTTTATTACATACACCCTAAAGTTTGCATTGTATAATTTCACATAATAACAACAATTGAATTTATTACCCCAACTAGAATACTGGTATATTGTATAACTCTCTGTAATATAATAAAACCTAGTCTGCGCCCCTGCAATAAACTCATTAACATAAACAATGGAAAAATCCGCACAAAGCAGTCTTCCGCTATTGTGTTTGAAACATATAAATGCTGTTGGTTGTTCCTAAGAGTTAATCTTTGCTAATATCCCACCTGAAGATGTTGTAATAAAACGAAACCTAGGTCGTGGTAAAGAAATTAAAGATAGTAGAAATAATACTACATCACGTAGTTTCATTTAATTGTGAATAATGAATTTCTACAAAACTAACGCCAAATATATTCAATATCATTTGTATTAATAAGTATATTGACAAAACATATAATAGATGTATTGACAGAACGCCAATGCCAAAACTGGTTTGCAAAATTTCAGTCCAGAAATTATGATGTTGATGATGCACATTCCGGAAGGCCAATTGAAGTGCGATAGTTGAAAGATTAAATTTATTGAATTTGACCATTGGTGATGATTTGGAACACCTAGGTTTAATCTTAAAACTCTACATATGGTTTCGTTATGTTCTTATGAAAAGAAATTTGTGCCGTCGCTTTGATCTGTGGGATTTGCGTCTCAAACATCAAGATAATTATCCGTTTTTGAAGTGCATCATTTTTAAAATTCATTGACAGCCATCTGCCTTTTTTTAACGATGACATGTATGACCAAAAATGCCTTTATGTTGCTTTTGATGAGTTTTTCAGTGTTACAAATGTGGTTATTGAGAAAGTACCGAGATACTTTATTAATCTGATTTCTTAATTTAAATAATTTCAGGTAGTCTGACAAGTTACCAGAAATCTTCTGCTTAATCCAGTATTTTTCTTTCCATTTTATTATTTGAATCAAGTAGTTTTTTATTTTTTCAGCACGAAGTTATTAACATTATGTTACGAAGTTATTAACATTATGTACAAATATGCACCACAATTTTTTCACGCCACATTCAACTGTGAAGATTGAACCCAATGTACTGGTTTTAGCTCCTCTTTAAATGCATTGTAGTCACATTTGCAAAAATTATATTATGAAAGATCTGCTTTTTCATTGCAATTGAGTATTAACAAAAAAGATGTACGATAGGAGGTCCAGAGTTCTATTATTAGAATTTCCAACATATTGAGTTGTTCAGAAAATAGTCTCGTTTTTTATGAAAATGAAAGACGATTTTCTTATAGTGAATAAATATTTTATTGAATTATATATTGTCTATTCTGGTCCAATACCATCTGTTTCAAAAGAACTGATCCAGGTGATTTTAAAAATTTTGTAGAGACTAGAACAAGTAATAATCAGAAAGTGCCAGATTGTGCGTGCGGCATTACATCCCATCCAAGTTGTAAAAACTTTTGGCGAGTTACCAAACTTGTATGAGGTCTCGCATTATTTTGGAGGAATATTACACCTTTTCTTTTGATCAATTCTGTTATTTTCTGTGTTTAAGTGAATCATTCAATTTGTCCAGCTGATGACAGTACACTTCAAAATTTATCATTATGTTGTCTAGTAGAAACTCAGAAAAAACAATTCCATTGATATCCCACCAAACAGATAGCATAACCTTTTTTTGATGAATATTGGCCTTCGAAGTGTTTTGCGCCGGTTCATCTTTTTTACTCCATGATCTCTTGCGTTTAACATTGTTGTAGATATCCTATTTATTATCTGCAGTGATGATGCGCTTCAAAAATGGACCATTTTCTTGACATTTGAGAAGCAAATCACAGACGTCAACGTGACAGCACAAATTTCTTTACAAAAGAACATGAGGAATTTTTCGTAAAAATATGTAGGGCTTTAAGATTAAATCTAGGCATTTCAAATAATCATGAATGGTTAAATTCTATGTATTTAATCTCTCAGCTATCTCACGAGTTCGCCGGTTTGCATCAATTAATGCCTTTATTGTGTTTTTATCAGCTTCAACTGGCCTTCCAGAATGTGCATCGTCAACATTTGCAGACCAGTTTTGGCACTGGCGTTCTGTCAATACATCTTTTCCACACATAGCATAATTTTTAACTTTTCAATAGTAAAAAAGTAAAATATGCCAAAAATGTTGCTTTTCACTTTCCATATTTGATATGGTACCAAACAAAAACTATTGCATAGAATCAAGCTATTTTTTCCATAAGCGAGCCTTGCTATATCAGCTATTAAAATATATAATGGCCATGCAGCTCAAGTGTGAAGTTAGTTCTGAAAAAATAAAATTAAGTCCTCTGTTGGGAAAACAAAATTACTTTCTGAACAAACCAATAATTATTAAGCTGTTGCACTTTCAACATTGATATTGCACTGATGAAAATGTTGGCTATGGGATCAGGGCTACTACTGGTAATACCGTGGGGACAATTTTCCATAAACTTGTAATCCGGAGATGGAATATTGTAGTCACATGTTAAAATCATATGCTTGCTTGAATTTTCCGCATATTTATTTTGAAGGTTAGACAAATGCTTTTTATAAATACTCTGCGCAAATTTCGGTGGAATGTAAACGTGTATGGTAAAGTACAAACTTCCCGTTTGCAGACAAATAAAGATTTCTTCTCATCGTTATTTTCCCATTGAAAGTTGCGCCTCACAACAAACTTCTCCATGACAGTGACAACAATTTCACCTCGGTAGGATTTACTACAACTGAAAACATCTCAGTCACATCAAAATATGGTGTATTGATCATCGATGAATTCAGTGGCGCATAGCATATACTTGTGTGAAGCCACATTTCAATGAGTATAATTATGCTTATATATTCATACGTATGTTGTTAGTTTTTGACTTGACAATGTTGGTAATATATTGGCATTCTGGTACCACAATTCTGGTAATATATTGGCATATTAGATAACTTATTCATATTGTATTGGAGAAATATGTCAAGTGAAAAGAATGAACGTCCTATTAAAGAGCTAAAAATATACAATAAATAAGAATGCAATGTAAATATATACAATAATGGCTAACATATATACATTAATTTGTAACGGAAAATACGAAAAAAAAGTTTATATATCAAGCAAATTGGCAACGTTAGAAAAATTTTGAAGTGAAACCAACAAGTGTTTATTGTTAATATGTTTATAAATCTATAAGTTACTTTGATTATGTCAGAATAATTCAAAATATTTTCATTATTAAACATTATTAGATGGTAATTGACAGTGACAAAAACAAAATTTAAATTTTTTACAGAGTACTAAAGCAATGAACTTGTGTAGAAATAAATATGACATTATAAAATAAATGTATAGTAAACAGATAGTCACATTTTCTGAATATTTGATGGGAAGAAATCTGTCGCCGAACTGCATTCTTGCATATGTTTTACATTTCATATAGACATAAACTTTTGCTTTTTTATGGCGATTTATTTTTGCATAATTTCTGGTTTAGTGTGAGATGCTCATTCATGTAAATCCTTTGCGTAGTCGTATTCTTAGTGACTTCTGAAAGTCGCCAAATCATACGATTTTTTCTTTGATTGTGTAGCTCGGCTGAGATTGGGGACATAATTAATTCGTTTAAAGCGTTTTTTATTTGCTCCATGAACGTGATTGCAAATTTTTCAACTCTTGCATATATGTTTCTCATATAGCGCTCAAAGTCTATGGGAATTATTTCTGACCCAAAATCCGTAACCTAACGGACTATGAGGGGGAATCTGTTCATGATGATAAGTGGACACAAGCTTCCCAGCATGTTAACGAGGAAAATTGCATGTTGGACATTTCCATTTATATTTATTCATTCGGAGTATTTTTACGAACCCTTTTTTCAGAGATTTCAATGCTACCTGCATTGGATAATGATGTTTTAAGTTAATTTAGCACATTTTAAAGCATTATAATTGTGGCAATGTTTGGAACAGCTCGAACAATTCATAACTGATTTATAAAAAAAACAAATAAAATTAGAGTGAAATTTATAGGTTTAAAATGCAATTTTAATTTATATTTGCAAAAATTCTCAGTTTATTGCAGTATCTATCAAAGACATGGTAATATTAACATTATTTATTATCAAATTTTAGAGCTTTGTCAAAAGCAAGATACCAGAATTAATATTTATTGATACATAATATATACGAGGGTTGCAGAGCGCAAATGAAAGATGTTCAGAAATGCACCAGGTGTCATGTGGAAGTAACATTCCCCCTCAATACTCGTGCACAGGTTTGAGGTCATTACATTCATCCAGTGTATTTTGAGAAGTGGAACTATGGAGACTAGTGCTATGCCAACCGAGTTAAAACAGCGTGCTATTATCAAATTTTTCACTGCTGAAAAAGTGACTCGATATTCACCGCCATTTACAGGCTATTTATGGTGATAATGCTGTTGATTAGTCTACTGCAAATCGACGGGTAACAAAATTTCATGATTGCAACACTGGAAAAGCAATAATTGTTGATGAAACATGCATCGGACATCTTATCACTGCCACAGATGATAATCATCACAAACTCATCGAAGAATTGAATCAAAAATGACTGGCGAATCACTCACAAGTGTATCGCTAACCATATTGGAATATCCACGGAACATGTCGGCTTCAAGATTGAACAAATGGGATACCATAAAATCTGTACACAATGGGTACCATACTGTCCCACAGATGAGAACAAACAGCGTTGATTGAAATGCTGCGAGCAACTTTTGCAGCACTATTGTGACGAAGGAGGAGATTTTCTTTTGAATATTGTGATGGGGGACGAGTCATGGGTCCATCATCATGACCCGGAAAAGACAGAGTGCTTAATATTGACATCCGTCTTCTTCTCAGATGAAAAAGTTCAAAATACAACCATCCGCAAGAAAACTTCTTTTAACTATGTTTTGGGATGCTCACCAAGGTTATTTGACTGATTTTCTGGAACGAGGGGAACCAGTAAATTCTTCTCAGTACATATAGAGTATAAAACACCTTGGGACATTAAGTTTATCGTGTTTGAGGCACCAATAACCTGGCAACAATAATGTTGCAACATGACAACGTTCGTCCACACACCTCACACGTAACTGGAGAGGATATGCAAAACCTGAAGTTTGAACTGATTCCACACCCTCTTTATTCCCCCGATTTTGCACCTTGCGACTTTTATTTTTTTCTTCTACTCAAGAGAAACGTTAAAGGTTACACCTCGGACAAATTTTTCAGATGAGGTGAAGGCAATTGTCAAGTTCTGGATTCGACAATACTCGGAAGAATTTTTCAGTGACAGAATAAAAAAACTTGTTACACATTGGGAGAAATTTGTTTGCCTTAACGGTGACTATGTTGAAAAATAAATATATAATTTTGAAACTTAAGAACTCTACTCTACTTTTTGCTTAATTTTGCTATCTGGTTTTGTTCACGCTCTATAAACGTGTGCGCATTACTTTTCAGCCTGCCCTCATAGTAATTATTTTAATTTTCAACCATTTATAATTTCAAAATATAACTCAAGACATAAAGATAAGCTGAACTGTGAATATTGGAAAGATGTATTTGATAGTCATCAGGTAGATAAAGGTCCAAAGTTTGTGGGCAGATTTAAAAAATTTAAAATATTGCATTGTTTAAATAATTCCAGCAAATAAAAAAGTACTAATCTTAGAACATTTACATTTTAATTTAAAAAGAATTGGGTGATTAGACAACACGCCATCATATGGTAGCAAAATGATTAAATTGTTACAATCACTCCATAATAAATTTATAAAATTATTTTAATATTATTTTGGGGAAAATAAAAATGTTTTATTTAATACATAAGTCTTCCAAAATACAAATTGAATTAAAATATGAAATTTTGAAACTAAAGTTTAACAAAATGTGTAATTCCCACAATGCAATAATGAGTTATACTTGTATTTATAAATTATGTTGCTCTCAGTTAAGATGACGAAGAACTGCTCCCCAAATTTCCAATCTCATAATATCTATTTCATAGTTCTAATATTATAAATTGACCAAAATATTTAGACCAAATATGTAGAGTTTATATATATATATATATATATATATATATATATATATATATATATATATGTATAATGTAAAAACTCTACATGTACTCTTCAGTAAGTGCAACGGGAAATGGACAAATAAAATAAAGAAATAAGTGGATACTATATAAAAAGTCTAATGAAAAAGTCAAGAAAACATTGCACTGTCAAAGATTTTTATTTAACCGTTTGAGTGCCGATGAACGCCAACGCGCTCGTGCACATACTAACTAAATTTTCTGTCAAATCCCGTAAATCAGTTGCTGTTTAGTGCGCGGTAGGGGAGGTCGCTCACACGCATCACTAATTTTTTATCTTTCTACATGTTACATAAAGTTCAAATTATAGTATTGTTAGTAATTACAATATAAAAAGGATCCAGGAAAAGAAAATTTTTAACCCATAATGTCGGAATACGAAAATAATTCTAAATATAATTAAAATAAAATATATATATCTATATTTAAAATAAAATAGTGGGAGTGACATTGTGGTGCGCTCACAATTTGGCGTAATGCAAATTTTGAGTGTTAGTGATAATAGTGACGCTAACAATTATTTTGCTGGTACGGAGGACGTAACGAACTGCGAAAATACGATGTGACCTTGATTTCAGTTTTTGTTATAATTTTGTTCACAGTATATATTTCCATAATTTTCTTTGTATTTTTATTATCCTTGTACAAGTTTTTATTAAGAAAACACCGAAAAATTATTAAAATTGGATAATTTTTGGAAGAGATACAGTTTTTTTTCGAGACAAGGGTAAATGACATGAAAAACAAAAGATTTCTTTGGCATTATTAAGTATATATGAGTAAAAAACCATGGCACTAAAACGGTTAAATGAACGAAAACATAAAAGCGTTTTAAATTTTTGATAACAACGGGGTTCTTGTAGAAAAAGAAGAAGTAAGAAAAATGAGACAGAGCAGGTCCTTAAAAAAATTTTGCCCTTTTGTTGTTTAATAATATAAACCTCTTAAAATATTCTAAAAGTACCAAATAATATATTATATTCAAATAATATATTGTGCAAGTTTCAATCATTTTTTCAATATTTCTAATAATTTTAGATACATCCTCCGAATTTCAACTTAATTTATCTATTACTTTCTGAGTTATGCCACACATTATCTGGCATGACAATATTTAAAAAAAGAAAAAATTTTTCAGTCACTACTTAACATATTGTTGGTAATTTCCATATTTAACTTGTAAACTGTTAATTTGACTGTACTCGTAATTCACTTGATTTAAAAAGCGATTGTTAAATAGAGGAAATTACTACTAGCATACACAAGCAGCTTAAGAATCTGTATTAAGTATTAAAAAAAACTTTGTTATTGTAGAATCTTTAAAATTCATTCACATTCTTCCACTAGGTATGGTTGCGATATAATGGGTTCCACAACAGTTGCTTTGCGCGATCTGGCCATACGCGGTAGCATTCAGCAAGATCTGAAGTTGGCTCTTAGTGCAGATTTGGAGCCGCCCGACAGCTTGCCCAAGCCTCAGATACTGCTTTCGCTCAGTTACAACACGAAGAGAAGGGCACTAGTGGTAACTGTGTGCCGCTGTACTAATCTGCCACCTATGGACAGCAATGGATATTCTGATCCATTTATTAAATTGTAAGTTTTTATTATTTTGCTCTCTCCTAAAAAAAATATGGCATTAATTGGTCTGCGATATTTCAATTATTTTAAACATATCCAGAATCTTCTCATCACAAAAACAATCGATCTAGAAATTATAGATAACCCATTTTGATTTGTAAAACATCAATACGCATATGAAAAGGTTACTTAAAGTATTATTTAACAAATTATTAAATACATTTACAATGCGATGGTTCCAAAGCACAATATATTTTATCCATTACTGATTAGTCATTTACGAGAACGTCATAACCAAATCTTCTCAACTTTAATATGAATCAAGCAAATAGATTTAACTTTATTAAGTAAAATAATTATATATCTAGACTGTTCAGGACAATTATTATATTATAGTCATAAGTTGTAAACTGTACTATTTGTTTACAACAATTTCATACAGCAATATTCTGTATGAAATTGTCGTAAATAAACAGTACAGTTTTAAAGTTAATTTAAGAGTTCTGAGTGTAGTTTGTTACTTATTGTGAACTATTTATTGAGATAATAAATCATTACAATTATAGATTTGTAATTTACCCACAATTTTGCTTTGAAAGCATTTTATTAATGCGGTGAAGTTTTTCTCCAGTAACTATCAGATCTTTGACCGGAAAGTATGTAAGTCTTAGCTTGGACTTCAAGCTGAATACCATGACAGTCTCAACAATTTCCATTCATCAATTCTTAAACCCATACACTTGGTGCTTATTATTTAAAGTTAATCATTTAATTTCAATTGCCAGAGGTAATATTCAATCAAGCCTAATATAACTTAGATTTTAATCTGCATCCAAGAATTAATCCAACTAAAAATCTATCTAAATCAATCAAGTAGTTGGGCGTGCTCCTTTAACATACAGAAAAAAAGAAAGACAAAGATAATTCTAAGACAAAATTTAACATAAAATTTAAATTTAAAAAAACCTCGACATAAAATTTTCCAAAAATATTCCATCTGAATGATTTATATAATAGTCTTATATAAATTAAAAAATTTAAACATTTTAACTGACATATATTTTATCGAACAGACATTTAGATCCTGATCCAGCTCACAAAAAGCACAAAACATCAATCAAGTGGCGCAACCTGAATCCTGTTTACAATGAGGAGTTCCACTTCGAAACCAGACCCACTGAGTTGACAAAACAGAATCTCACACTAACGGTCTGGGACAAGGATTATGGCAAACCCAATGACTTTTTAGGCAGCCTGCTCATCGGCTCTTCGAGCAAGGGGAAGCGCTTGAAACACTGGTTGGACTGCATCCGGTTCCCGGATCATAGACACGAACAATGGCATTGTTTAACGGATACTGAACACTTGTAATAGATCGTGTAAATTGCTAATATATTAATAGAATTTGAACGTGCCAACGAGTTATAAGCTGTTATATTGACGTATACCTACTGGACATTATTTTTATTATAATATATATAATGGAGTAAATGTATATTTTTCTTGCATGATGTGTTTGTTTTATTCGTTTTCTTTCCTTCCAAACCTATCAAAACTCCCTTAATAATTTTATTTATAACTAATGAAAATATGAAATATAAAATGTTTGTATAGAATCTTTGGTTGTTACCAAAATAAACTTCGCATAGTTTTTATCATAATTTTTATAGATTAATTATTATATATTAAACATATAATTTGTGTCTGCAACAAGATTTTATAAGTAGGTATATACTCTAGGTGGATATTTCAAACTGTAGCAAAGTATTTAAAAAAAATATTTTGTTGTCTTCCATAAATATAAAGTTGGGCCGAAAGTGGGATATAGGGTTTAGAAGAGGTAATAACGATTTTCTATTATAATTTGCAATTTTTTATTTTCAATTTTAGATTTATTTTTGAACTTTAGATTTGTTTCTTTATTGTAATACATCTTTGGACAATTGCTAGAAACAGAAATTTTGGTAAGTATAGTTAGAACTCACTTACAAATTGTCATTTCTGACATCTTTAGAAAAATATAGGAACGAACCCTTTAAAATATCACTTTTCAAATCTGATACCACATTTGATTTTTCAAATTTAATTCTAAAAATGGATTATTTTACTGAAATGAATTTTCAGTCATAAGTTCCTTATGGCTTTGCCAGGTCAGTCAATGTCTTTAGTATTAGAATTTGAAGCTATATCTGGTAAATTACATGTATTAAAATTTGATTTTTTTAGTAATTGCTTTTTAATAAAATCCGTTGTATTTACCAAACATGTTGCATCATCAAGTGATTTAATTCTTTAAAGTAACCATAGAAAACTGCATAGATTTTATCATCTCTCATATCTAGCAGAGCACGAACATGCTGTGCGCATAGCTGTGCCCAGTCAATCTCTTTTTATCGCCACACATTGAAAGTCATGTAGCAGCCATGTTGTGTTTGATAAAGTTATATATGAATATTTAAAAAAAAGAAAATAAATAATAAAAAATAAATAAAAAACCACTTAATTAATATTTATTTTTAAAAATAACTGTATTTTATTATTATTTTTATCTCTATACTGACGTTTACATTTTATGTATGTAAATAATTTTGAATGAAATTCATTGTAGTTACAAACCTGTTGCATCAATTTAAAATTATTGTATTCAAATTATATTATTTTTCGTCTATAGTAAAATTTCAGTTTTCTTTTTGTAATTGGTTTTGAATAAAATTTGTTTTATTTGTACCAAATCTGTTGCATCATCTAAATCATCTTATTTTAAATTGTAATTTCAAGAAATTGAGAAATCAATAAAATTATCCTAACAGTATTTCTACTTTTGGAAACTAGTCTACATATTTCAAAGATTTTTTTTTTAATTTGTATTAAAAGAATACATAATTATAAAGAAAACTTTTATCAGGCTGAATGATTACCAAGCGACTTCAGACAATTCCTTGAAATAGAAATTATGGCAAATAACTTTTTTAAATACGGCTGCTGATTTTACTAACTGTAATTATTGCTTGTTTTTGAATTGTCATTTCAAGTTGACATCTTTGGAACAATGTTCGAACTTACCCTTTGAAATTTCGTTTTTTAAATTTGATAATGAATTTGCTTTAGACAAGCCTAATCCTAAAAACGGATTTTTTTCCTGGAATAAATTATTGGCGACAAATTTTTCAGGGCTTTGTCCGGTCAACGTCATTAGTATTGGATTTAAAGCCATAACTATATTATTATCTACATTGAAGTTTCCATTTACTTTTAGTAATTCATTTTTAATCAATTTTATTGTATTTACCAAACATGTTGCATTATCTAAGTTATTTTTGGTGACTCATGGTAAAATTGACAAAACAGAACACCAATGGAATCACTTTAGTGTCCATCCATCTATCCATCAGTCATTGGCGATTTTCTTGGAAACTACTTGATAAAAAAATTTTTAATTTAGCACAGAGATTATATTGATTTTATTACAAGTGAAGTATAAAAAGTTAAATTTTGACTACAGGTTAATTTCAGGGGGTGAACGGCGAAAAAAAATTTCAGATCATGTATGATGACAATGGAAAATTATTGAATCATGAATTTACAAATATATTTGATGTGTTTAAACATTTTTTATTACGCTCACCTAAAGTAAGCGGGCACATATCAAATATATCTTAAAAAGAAGGTCTTAATATATAAGCAATATCTGTTATGAAATTGCAGTAAATTCTAACCAGAATCAGATAAAAAATTAGACAAAACATTTAAGTTCATCCTTTCGACCTTATGTCGATTATTAACAAATGCTGAGTAAATTGGGTGCCTTTTTTTCTTTCACAACTAATAATTTTTCTGAATGGTTACCAGCTTGACAGTAAACAACTATACTATAAATTATATTCATTTTTATAATTATTATCTTGCTTTATACTAGTTTGTGGATGAACAATCTTGAAACAACTTTCGCATTTCTGTCAGCAATACATCAATGCCGATTTGTATTATGCATTTCCGAATACACCTTTGACTGGTGTATTCAGAAATGCATAATAATTTCTACTTTGTCTGTGGCACAGAACAGAGACGGTCTGTGGTCATTTGTCAGACAGACTGTTTACCACTTGTTATCACGATTGTTCAATTCTATCTTGAATACTTTTTGGACGGATTGGATACGAATAAATACAGTTGCATCAAAGTCCCTGAGGGGTGATTATGTCGGAGCATCATTTTACTATTCAGCCACTGCTCATTCTGCTTATTTCCACCTCATTAAGGAATGTTCAGTGTTCTCCGGGGAATACCGAGCTATTGTGGAGGCCTTGAATTACACTTGACTTAAAAAGTTTCGCAGACTCCTTATCTTCTCTGATTCCTTAAGATGTTTACAATCCCATCTCGCTAATCCTTTTTCTTCGAACTATGGCTTTGTGATTCTCCAGATCAAGCAACTAACACTTGATTTCGGGAGATCAGGATCGGATGGTATTCTAGTCACTGTGACATAATAGGTAATGAAAGAGTCAACGGAAATGTGCGGTTCGCGCCCGTGAATGTGGATCCATGTTTCACTACTCATTTTATTAGAGATCTCCTTCCCCTGACTTGTTCCTGGGTGGTATCTGACTGGCAGTGAGCATGGGAAAGATCATCCCAGATCACGGGTGCAGGGTATTTCCAGATCCAATCCTTTATACCCTCAAAATCTTGGTTTTCAAAATTCACTTTTTCTCGAGAGGAAACCTCTATGGTATCAAGCATGCGTTTGGGTTATTGTTCTATTCCCGCCCATTTGACTAGGCTACGTGTCACATAATTTTTAATGTGTAACTGTGAATTTGGGGAAGGTGATCTAAATCATCTCATTTTTGCATGTCCATTAAATAATAGATTTCCTTCGTTTATTTATAAATTATTAAAATATAAAATTTAATTACCTATTAGCATAAGATCACAAGATTATAACAGATAATGTCGCCAAAAACCCATTCTAGAATTAATCATTCTGTACATAAGAGACAGACATCAAAATATAGGATCTTTCTTATTTATATTCTTGTTTTTATATTTGTATATGCTTATTTTGTACTCCTGTATATTGTAATTCCAATTCCAATAATTTTTCCAAGATGTTTGCAGATATGCACCAACTATTGAGTGATTTGACTTCTCAAGAGTTTTTATGTAGAACAATTACATTACATTTATGCTCTCGAATGCTCATGTCACGTAGCCACGTGAACGCATTTAGACGTTTCTTAATATGTAAGCAATGTAATAAATATTTATAATTTGATGCATAGCTATTGTTGTTATGTCTATATTCTATTTATTGATATATTTTTGTACTAAACAATATATTTTTATCTAAAATCAATAAAGAAGAGGAGGAGGAAGCGTCACTTTAATCATCGATTTATTTAGTTTACAGGGGTGTTTAATGTTTTTTGATGTACGACAGTCGTAAATAATATTACGTAATTGCAATTTTTTTTAACATGTTATTTTATTGAAAGTAAAAGTACGGAAACTCTTCGTTATAAATGACATGCGCATTCGCCGTGGAGCAACTTGCAGTACCAACATATTATAACAAATAGACTATAAATCTGTTGCACACACAAGCGCGTCGCTACGAGTGTAGTGGTTTTTTGACTAGTAAATAACCGTTCTTTAGCGGCGGGGTTTTGTAAATCAATGATTACTACAGAAGGCGAGAATACGCGCGACGGTGGGTCCAAAAAAACTATGCAGAAAATGCGTAGTACTTAGAATAATGAGTACTCCAGAAGGCGTGAACACACGCGATAGTGTGTCCAAAAAACTACGCATAAAATGCATAGTATCAAAACACGGCTGTCAGTGCAATTTAAGACAGCTCTGAAAGGTTGCGTGACAATGTAGCTTAAAATGCCGGCTTGTGCTATTCCCACCTGCAAAAATATCACTGGACTGCAAAAGAAACAAATGGGGATTATTTTCATACGTAAAAAGTATTACTTAATTTCATTTTCGATTAATTATGCAGTTTTAAAATATCGAAGTAGATCATTCTTAACAGAAGAGCGCCATTTTTGCTGTGTTGTCACCTCTTAAAAAATTGTTTACCCAAATTAAAACAATTGTTCGAAACTAAAAAATGTAACATTTAGTCAGTTAAAAAATCGGGATTTAGGAGGTGTCGTTGGAGAATTTAATGTAACGTTTGAAATTTCCGTTGTCATATTCAATTTTAAAATATTTTACCTACCTACACATATAATAAAAAATTGTAACAGAGTAAATTATGTGCATTGAAAATATTTAAAAAAAATTGATTTAGCGTACAGAATGATTTAAAAACTTTTTTTTATAATTTTTATCTCTGTATGTTAATTTGTACGGGTATCACGCAAAATCTAGTAGACGAATTTTGGTATGATAACAGTATATAGGAGCAACATATAAGAGAAAAAAGAAATAATTTTTTTTTCCTATTTACTCGCGAACATGGGCACAGGTATTTGCATATATAATCGTTGTTTGTAGGATTACAGAGATTGTGAAAGAAACAAATGGTACATTAATTTATTTTTGCCGTGTTAAATTTCTTGAAAATATTATTTAAAATAAGAAGAAATTTTATAACGACACTGAACGCTAATGAACATAAATAATTTTTTCGTCCCATTTTGAATTTCTTTAGTATGGAACGGGATTATTTTTTAATTTTTATTGCGGGTTTTTCAACCCCTCTTTTTATTTTAAGACACTAAGCTAATTTGTTTCTTGCTGTATTAGCAAAACAATATTCATTTGCATATAAAAAAAAAAGAAATTGTAGACACACGCAAACGCGCACGCGTCCAAATATACACATATTTAATGATAATGTATTTTAATACTCAATTTAATTAATAAAATGGTAAAATGTGACATAAAGTCTTTAAATAATTTTAACCTAAATACTTTGGCTATTGGATGTGGTCAAAATAAACATTTTAGAAATTTAACATGGCTGCCTTAATAATACTTCATACAAGCCAAGCCATGACCATATAAATAAATATAATATGAATCGTACTGCCGCAAGCAAATATGTTTATATGCGTCGATTTCCTAAGTTGGTGGGTAAATTTATTCTACTGGTAACACACTAGGCGTTGAAGGGGGCGCTAGTAGGCGTAGTGTGGTGCTTCCCCCATCGATTTTTGGCTTCACGGCGACAGCAAAGTATTTTATATATATATATATGTATATATATATATATATATATTATATGACTCGCCTCCCGGATGAAAAAGGTAGAATCCGTTTGAGTGACTTTTAATATTGAACCTAGTGACTTGGATTTATTGGATTTGGCAACACCGGCTATCAGTGCAATTAGAGACACAGCTCTGAACAGTTGTATAATTTGTAAGTGACAACATTACTTAAAATGCCGACTTATGCTATTCCCACCTGCAAAAATATCATTGAACTGTAAAAAGAAACAAATGGGGATTACTTTTCATACATAAATACTATTACTTAATTTCATTTTCAATGAACTATGCATTTTTAAAATATGGAAGTAGATTAACAGAAGCACGCCATTTTTGCTGGTGTTGTTACCTCTTAAAAAATTGTTTACCCAAATTAAAACATCTTAATTGCTCGATATTGAAAACTTAATTTGTTAAAAAATAGAATTTGGGCGATGTTGTTGTGGGATTTGGTGTAATATTTGAAATATCCCTTATCGCATTCAATTTTAGAATATTTTACCTATTACAAATATAATAATTGTATTTAGGATTAGGGAGACGCCTGAAAGAAACAAATGCTACATTCATTCATTTTTGACGTCTTTAATTTCCTGAAAATGAGAACGGATATTGTTTAAAATAAGCGCTTTCTGAATGACTATATTCGAAGTACATCATTAATACTTCTGCCATTTTATTTTACAAAGGTTATCTATCTTGTGCTTGTATACTCATCGCTATTTTGTGTTCAATGTAGCTTTATAGTGAATAGTACAGCAAAATTTGAAAGGCCAAAATTTTAATATTGTTAAGCTTTATCGAAAAGTACATTTTTTTATAATCATGTTTAAATGATTCGCATAAAACTCATTTTTTTAACCAAGTAATAAATTATATTCCATATTTTTCGTTCCATTTTCAGTTCATTATACCTATATTGGATCCAGAGTATTCCATTTCTTTTATGAAATATCCAACAGTTCACTCGGTTTATACATATTGAATTCATACGTTTTCAAGCACAAGAGGGTTGTATATTTTTATAAGTATTAGTCTTCAGAATTTCATTAGCTAAATTTTGCTATAAAATATCCTATATCTATTTGTAAGTCACATACACAAAACTGATAAAACATTGAATACCGAGAAGTATATATAAAGTTTATTACATGAAATTTTTTACAATGGCCTTAAAAGTTATTTTTAAAAGTTTATTCTATTGCATAATATCTATTCGTAAGACTAATCGTGTGTCTTATATAATTTTCACCTAAGTTGTAAACCAGCAGCGCGATTGCAAACAGCACATGTTTTTCTACATACCTAATAAATTACGTTACCTAGTACGGTATGCTTTAAATCAAAGTATTTTTTATTAAATTTGATTTTTACAATGTGAACATCGTAACTTTATTATGAAATCATAGTAAAGATTGAGATCAACATTGTACTACTTATAATTAAGCAATTTTTTAATAAGTTAGTCTGTTCCATCGTTACAATAGAAAACATTGTCAATTTTATTTAGAATTTCTTTCCGTATAGAGTATTTTTACAGTGACATAGTGAAATAGCATAAAAAAGGATTCCTTCATAATATCGTTATTTCGTCCATCTAACCATATGCCACACGGGAACACTTTCAACCTGAGACACTTTTTGTTAATCTTTTTGTATTAAATGGTATATATGAGTAACACTCACAAAAAAGAAACTTAAGTATAAAAATATTTTTAATGCACACTCAACATCTTGTTCCTCAGAGTTGGGGGACAAGTGTATTTAAAATAAATATATTTATGGCTTTATAAGCGAGTCATAACAGTCATAGTATATTTGATTTCCTGGGCAACGTTCACCTGTAGAGCTGCTGAAATTAAAAACCTGCATAGCCTGCTTCAGGCTGGATTGAATAGGTAGAGAAAAACACTACTAAAAGTAGAATTACAACAAGAATTTGAAAACATAGAAAATGAAGAAAAACAGTTCAGAGTAAAGCCTCCTCAGCAGACTGTGAATAAGATCGATCTTCTGGAAAAAAATCTGAATGCTTTGTATTCTGCTAGAGATACTATGCCAAGCCATTTTGAAGTTGAAAACAGATCATTAAATCTCGCGAGAATTAAGTTGCGAAACTGTGTTTAAAGGGAAAAATTCAAAACACAGTATCTCAGAATCACAAATATAGTATAAAAAGATGGAAGATACTTGCAATGAAAATCCAGATACAGAACACTGGAATCATGTATTGTAAATGTGAAAATGGATTTATATCTATGGAATCTACCTCTTTTTGTACTGTTTCGGGTAATAATGACCATAGTCCTGCCATCTGGGTTCACTTGCGTTCTTTCTTAATAACATCAAAACAAGTTATCCAGACATAACTATGGTACATTTTTTTCTGATGGACCTTCGATGCAATATTGCCGGAACAGAACTTTCATTTGATGTGCGTCAAATTTTTCATAGAATATACTGTTAAAAGGTTTACCTGGAACTTCTTTGAAGCTGGCCATGGCAAGGGAGCTGCAGATGGTGTTTCTGGATTCCTAAAACGGTGTGCCGATACAAGAGTGGCAAGAGATATTGATATTTCCAATCCTAAATGTTTTTATAATGTTCTGAAAGACTGTAGTAAAATACACATGTATTTTATTGAAAACGAAGACATAGATGCAGTTCAAAGATATATACCTACCACTATTACACCGTTGTCGGGAACAATGAAAGTTCAGATTTTTTTTATACAAACCTGATATTTTAATGTACCGTGATTTGAGTTGTTTTTGCAACAAAGGCTTTCGTACTTATCTTTTTTCAAAGGCGTATCAACCAGTCGTAATTCAAAGATCTCTAGCTATGGAAGTGGATGTTGAAAATAATATTTTATTAGATATGACAAATCTGGTTAGCAGGTATCAATCTCAATCATCTTCAGTCGAGATGCAAACTATTCCATCTAGAAAGGACAATTTCGATGGTACTTTGTGACTAACTTTGTAAAGTCTCAACAACGCCAGCAATTTTATAATATAGTATATTCTTCAGATTCTGAATCTATAAATAACGAACCATTAATTAATTTGAAAAAATCTACCAACAGTGTCAAAGCCCCGGGCTGTTGCAACACAGCCTAGTTGCTCAGTCATATGAAAATGGATTGATAGACAAAGTCAACAAAATGTTACACTTACCTTGGTTTCTCAAAATGATTGTTGAAAGTAGGTGGAGATTCAAAATATTAGAAAATTACATTTCTTACAACCCTATGACAACATTGTGACGATTTTGCCTACACCTAAGATTTTATTGAAAGGTAAACAAGTTATTTAAGAGTTTAATGAAGCTTTGGAAGTATTTGAGAAATAATGCCAAATGTGATGATAAGTCCACCGTCGTGATGAAATAGATTATTATAGAAATTTTATATCTGTTTTGTTCGAAAGATATGCTTGTTCACTTTATATTGTAAATATAGAAATATTTGTGATCTCCCTGTTCTCTATTGAAGACTGATTATTGTCACTTAAGGATAACTAATTATTTAAGATTTAATATTAGATTCTTTCATATTAATGGTTAAATATAACCACCGTGTTACCATATGCGACTACTGCGGTACTTTTTGTATGTCCTAGGTTTTCACTAGTTTTCCTGATTTAACTGTTCAATTTTATTAAAAATATACAGAAAAAATATTTTTTTCTATATAAATCACAGTTAGTTCTCTTTAACTAAGAAATCTTTTAAAAAAATAGAGCTTTTAATTACGAAAATAACATTTAAGATTACGTCAAAGGTAACGCAATGGTAATAAATACAAATATATTATTAAATAATATGTTTCTTACTTTTTAACATAAGTTCATTTCTTTTTTGTTAAGGTTTCGAAAATGTTAGCAATTTTTACTGATGAGTACAAAAGTTTCTAATAAAAAAATGTGCTAAGGAGTAACGTAGTGTTCAATTGGTTTCAACGTGTTTCAATTTTCATATAGTCCCACACAATATTTTAAATGAATCCAAAGGTTTTTACTAAAACTTCAATGTTACTTAAAGTTCTAATTTTTTTACAAATATCTCTATGTTAGCCAAAATATTATTTAAAATTTTATTTTTTTCTATTTCATAAATTTTACTGCAAACTAGGTTATGAAAAAGTAGAACAGTCCATATTTTCTAAGCGTATATGGACTGTTCAATAAAATATGTTTTTTGTGTTGAAATAAAACATCGTATATTATAACAATAATTATAAAAATACACAAGTTCCAAGAGAAATTTGAAAATATCATGAGACTCAATGTCCAAAAGCATGACTTTCAGACCTATATTTTGTAAGAAATACGAAAGTCATAATACATCAAGTCCCTAGGCGGATAATGGATTCTAAAAAAAAAATATTAAATAATAATCAAAATAAAAATTTGGTACGTATTTGAACATTGTACTGGCTTTCTTACATTTAGAAATAAATCCCCTTTGTCAACAGAATTTATTTCTTTATTTACTCCTTACCTACCGTGCATGGTGAATGCCTGTTTTCTTTTTTATACTAAAGTTTACTAAATTACCACCAGTTGTAATTTTTTCAACTACATTAGAAAGTTAAAAAACTACGTTGCATTTCACAATCATTCAAATGCGCACTAAAAATGTCAAAGAAATTTTTTTATTTTTAATTAATACAGTGCATGTTCTTTTTCGGTTTGAGTCAATTATTTTATTATCGCTTACAAAAAGTTACCTGTATATTAGTCACTGTTGTAAATCAATTTTGATTAATATTATGTCAAAAGATATCAGTATATCAAAATAAGATTTTGATTTGGTGGAATTCTAAATCACAAAGACGAACAATCACAGCTCAAGTTATTATTTGTAGATACAAAATTTTAACAAAGCCAATACAGATAATACTTGCAAAGATTTATCTACATACGGCATAGGATATAAATTTCTGCGAGTGTCATAATCACCTTATTTTCGGAGAATGTGCAGTTTGTCTATATTTCAAATAAATGTCCATTTGCTTATTGATAAGATTCATTTATCAAAAAAAATTCTATAAAAATCTAAAATAACTATAGAACTATAAAAATTACAAATAACTAAGAAAATACGATTATTTTAACAATATAGACTTAACACTAATTCTAACTTCCACAATTCTTTCATTTAATAAAATCAATAAATGCTATACTGACTGTACTTCTGCACCAAGCAAAGTTATACAAATTCAATTACCATTAAAATGATCACTTACACTTATGCAGAATAGAATTGTAAAAAAAAATTTAAAATGCCAATAACAAAAAGTTTCTTTAAGGCACACCCATATCTCATTGGGACTAAACTTCAATTGCATGCACCACTGGGAAATATTCCACCATAAAATTTCACCAATATTTGGTTAGTGTACGCAATGTCAATGATTAAATGAAAATATCCCCGTCACCTTTTTCAACTGGTAAATTACGTTAAGAGTATAACTTTAAGTAGCTTCATAGTCAAATAACACTGTGCATCTTTTAATATTACAACTATCTTATAAAAATAACATCACTTAAACCAACAAATCACATACACGATAAATCACATTCATAATTTAACTAAAAATTCTTTCATAAAAACAATACAAAAACATTTGTTATAACAAACATTTGTGTGTTTGTGGGAACAAGTGTTACCTATAAAACTATCTAAAAAATAAGAAAATGTTTATAACAAAACATTTGAATTGGTTTGCATAGATCAGTCAGCCGTAGAATTATACCGTTAAGGACTCTAAAATTTGTTAGAAATATTTTACATGTCTTGTTAATTCTTAAACAATCTGCGAACATATGACAAACGGTTAACATTTTTTTTAATATAAACATGAAAATAACAACAATGGATAAATCCAATATAATACGCAAATAAGTTTCTTATCATCACCCGAGTTAAAAATTATCTCATTGTCAGAAAAATAATCAAAAAACAACTTTGTCGTTCTGGCCATTTTTATTGTCAAAAACTACACAGTGAAAACAAAATTTACTGTGCAGAACTGATGGGGTATAAAACTATAAACTCATTAAAAAATTGTATCAAGACATTTTTGACCTTTCCATATAAAAAAAAGCAGTTTATTATCAAAAGGAGTACTCAACTGAAAATGTAAATTCAACTTTGATTTCTATCTAATTTACAGTCCCTGGCCAAATTATCAGACGCACTTTAGTTTTTAAGTTATAAAAATATGGGTTTCGGATATTTTACCGAAATAAATGAGACTTGTATGTCTACTCTTAATTGAAAATTTATTAATTTTTAGTGTAAGAACTATATTAATACTCCAATTGTATTTCCATATTAATATTTCGTGGAGCCACTTTTTGCAGATATTAAGAACCATTTTCTTAACAGTAGAACCAACTGATTCTCTAGGAATTCTTTGTAATTGTCCCGCTTTGTGATACCTTTTACTATGTAGATATGTCTAGTACTCTTGCTATTGATGACAGATCAAATCATAATTTTTGTCAGGTGTTTCACGGTCTACACAATGCAGTTAGGTGTAATTTTTCTCCTGATAACGGCGAACAAATTTTGTTTTTATCCCTAAAATTTCAAACGTGCTTTTATCACTGAAGCAGATTTGTAAAAGAAACCAAATAAATGTTTAAATTGTAAGAATAACAAAAATTTACCGATAAAAATAAATGAAGTATTAAATTACCGGCCTCTAAAACTCCACATCTTTGTCGTTATAATCTTTAGCCCACTTCAGACATTTTATTTTCATCGCAGCACTCAATTTAGGCTTCCCGACAGGTTGAAGAGCTTTGTAATCTAAATCATTAATTTCCTGTGAACAGTGCACTCAGATGGAATAATATTAGCTTCTTCCGGTTTAGATTTGATTACTTTTGCGGTAGCAGTATGTTTTCAAGACAAATTTTTTTGGAAAATCTTTCCGATCTAGAAGATTCTTCTGTATTTTTTCTTTATTTTCGGGCTCAATTGCGTCGTACCCTTGCTTAACATACATTAAATCTTCATGAAATTTCAGTTCGAAAACATTTTCGTATTATGAAGAGCTTTGATTTTAGCTTTTTTTGTTATCAAAGATTGTCCCTCCTTTTATTTGGATAGTTAAAAAAATATTTTTAAAATGGGATAATATAATAATTGTCCTAAGTAATCATCATTAATAAAGTAAAATAACATCAAATTGAGCACAATACATGTAATTATTTAAATATTCTAAAAAATGCTGTGCGCGTCTAATAACTTGGCCAGGGACTGTAGACCCATCAGTTATAAGAACATAGCTTCTTTATTTAGCTTGCCGAGAACAACCTATAAGTTCTGAATTAAGTTACCTACAAAGGTATATAAGCAAGAACAATGCATCCATGATGATTCATCTGTAAAATAAAAATGAGTAAAAGCATGATCATACAAATTCAGATACAAAATAAAAAAAGTTAAAAAGACAATAGTAACAAACATTCACATGTTTACAATGCATTAACCAATTCAAATGCCTATTCTACCTAATTATTTAAAATAACGAACTCTTAAATTAAACTTAAAACATGGCTAAGGTGACTGGTTATTGAAATCGTATTGTAATTGTTGTATAGTTTGCACAGCTTCAGCGTAAGGCGGTGGCAAGATCAGGGTGCCAGGTGAGAGCTTGTAAGCTTCCGCTATCATATAATTCTCGGCCAATTTGAGCATTGCTCTCAGGGTTTCCTTGCCGACCACTTGAAACTGTAACAAAAAAATTAAAAACCTTTAGTGTAATGGAAATAAAGGCAACATTAAAGAAATTCAATTAGGACTAGCACCCGCGGCAGCCAAGCTTCCACTGTCATTCCACACCATCACATGCATTGCTTGTGCACTGACAGTTTGTTATTGCAAATTTCTGTAACACTGATCGTAATTAAACAAAAAACTTAAAGTAGAAAGTTTATTGAGTGCGTTAAAAAAATATTCACACTTATGAAATATCTACTTGCTCTCGTATAACTATAACAGTATTAAGTATAAAGCATGGAAAAGAAATAAAACAGAAATCTGAAATTGCTAATAATTATTTACTATTTTACTATCTGTTAAATAATTTATATTAATCAAGTCTCATTGTACACGTGTGTACTTATATTTACTTAAAGAGCTTTGATTTATATAAGATAGACAGGGTCTGAACATATAATGGTAATAAGAGTAGAACTACCAGTGCCTCTTGAAATATCTATTAGTAGAAACTGCCACTCTGCACGCTTTTATCTATTGCCATCTATCGCTGTACTTTGATAGCTAGTGCTGTATTGCACTACACATTGGATGCAAAGCCATAGGTTTTTGCATGTCCATGCTTGGTATTACTTTACATTAATTTACGTTTCTAAAGATTGTTACCTTTATTTTTATTTGTGTATCACATGTGAATGTAACATTGACCAGAATGTGGACTGCACTAGGTGTGAATTGAAATATTCCCATGCAATTTTAAATCTGTGTCTTGCCTTATTTTGTCCACGCTAGCTAGTGGAAAGTTACCTTAACCGTTTAGAGTGTCGATGAGCGCCATCACGCTCGTGCATGTACTAACTAAATATGCCACGAGCGCAATGGCGTTCACGAAATCAGTTGCTGTTTAGCACGCGGTAGGGGAGGTCGCTCGCACGCATCGTTAATTTTTTATCTCTCTACGTGTTACATAAAGTTCAAATTATAATACAATATAAAAAGGATCCAGGAAAAGAAAATTTTTAATCCATAATGTCGGAATACGTATAAAATAATTCTAGTGAAAATTATTATTTTTCAAGTTGTGAAGAAAGTGATAGTGGGAGTGATATTGTGGTGCGCTCACAATTTGGCGTAATGCAAATTTTGAGTGATAGTGATAATAGTGACGATAACAATTATTTTGCTGATACGGAGGATGTACCGGACTACGAAAATACGATGTGACCTTGATTTCAGTTTTTGTTATAATTTTTTATCACAATATATATTTCCATAATTTTCTTGGTATTTTATTATCCTTGTACAAGTTTTTATTAAGAAAACACTGAAAAATTTATTAAAATTATCAGAGACATCAAAAACAAAAGATTTCTTTGGTATTTTTAAGTATATATGAGTAAAAAACCATGGCACTAAAACGGGTAATGTCCACCAAAGATGCACCAGGCAAGATTGAAATATTCCTACACAATTTTGGATTCTCATCTTGCTTTGTAATCTAGTACACCTAAGCTGATGA
The DNA here is from genome assembly GCA_039881145.1 of Druceiella hillmani. Classification (NCBI taxonomy): domain Eukaryota; kingdom Metazoa; phylum Arthropoda; class Insecta; order Lepidoptera; family Hepialidae; genus Druceiella; species Druceiella hillmani. Next base: position 25,563,219 of record JAYKKI010000009.1, on the reverse strand, counting down.
AAAGTCACTAAGTATGTAAAATATCACTTGAAGATGGAAAACTGGCTCTGGTTTTTAAAGTATTGAGTTGTAGGAGATGAAGGCTTCATTGTAATTGTTATACAAGTGGCATAGTAATTATACAAAAATTAGTTCAAAATTCATCTAAGACAGCAAGCGTCAAATACTCTTTAATTTGTTTATTACAAATTACGTTTCTGTTCAACTGCTTTTGACAGATACAATTTTATTTCAAGCATCTCTCATCCTAGTTATATATATGCCCATCAGCATAAAACATTAGCCCCTCGCTTTCTTTTTAAAAGAAACTTGCAAGTTTATTAAAATTAGTCTATTAATAAACTTTATTTTTATTGCAACGCTACGTGTAGAGTTATCGCAAAATACAAGTGAAATATTTTTCGATAGTGAAGGCAAGACAACATGTGAACATCATAATAATTTTTCATGGTTAAAAATTTATATGGTTTTTAAACATTTAATGAAGTAACGGGCATCATCTGTTCAAGTTGGTGCAGAAAATGTATGTGGGTGAGACTCGTCATCATCAATAAGGGGTTAAGGTTTGGGTCATGCTTTATATATGACAATGATATAAAAACAAAGTAAACAAGTAACTCACGCTGGGTACTGAATAAACTTCAGTATCAACTTCAGTCAAAGCATACTCCAAAGGCTGCTCAAATTCCACTTTCACTCTCTTGTTGTTTAGAGTGCCGGTAGATGAAGTTGCCATGCGTTTCTTGCCAGATTGCATTGGAACTCCTTTGTGGAAGTCACGTTCATCTTTTTCCATATCCCTTCGAGGACAACTGCAGACACGAGCTCCAACTGTTTGGCGGCCGACCACATTTCCGCTGAGTAAGGAAAAGGAACCGATGCATTAAATGCAATATTTGCAAATTTACTGTCTATCACAGTTTTAATCTCCAGACAGATAATAAAAATGTGAATTCTTAAAATTTCCACTGGTTTCCATTTATCAATCTGCTGGGCACAGAGGATGACATTTGGTTATAAATATGAATTTTACTACTATATAATGACATTCTGTATAAAACATAATTACGAGAAACTCGAAAAAAGAAATGCCAATACAGGAAAGCTATAAGAAGCAATTTTGTATAATAATTTAAAAACACATAAAAACTTATATTCATCTATTTATTAACTTCATTACAACTAAATAAAACTAAGTTTATCACCATATTATATATTGTTTTATTGTCCAGTTTTAATAATAAAATATATATTGTCCGTTTAATATGCAACAAGGACTTTATTTGACACAAAAAGAAGTTCTATCTCCTGTAAAGCTTGTATGAGTGCTGAATTATTTAATTTTTTGTTGAGATTTCTAAGATTTGACAATGAAAACACAAAACAAGAAAGGAGAGTATCTGAAAAACTGGCACCTATCAGAAACATCTGGGGAAATTTTATCGATAATTGCAAGCAATGGTACTAGCCTAGCTCTTATGTTACGGTGGACGAACAATTAGTTAGTTTTAGAGGACATTACCAATTCAGGATATATTTTGAGGTATATCCCAATAAGTCGAATAAACATAGTTTGAAACTGATTATGATGGTTGATTCTAACACGAAGTATATGTGCAATGCTATTACTTATCTAGGAAAAATAAGAACACAGGAAAAGGACCATTGTCAAGCTATTTTGTGAAGAAAATAACTAAACCAATACATGGGTCAAACTCAAATGTGACATCAGATTCTTTGGCCAACCGAACTGTTGAAACCACCCTATAAGTTAACAGTTGCTGGCATACTGCGAAGCAATAAACGGGAAATCCTCAAAGAAATGCATAATACCAAGACTCGACAAATAGGGACCTCAATATTTGGTTATGATAAAAATATGACGTTGGTTTCATACAAATCAAAATCTAATAAGGTCGTATACATTCTTTCACAAGTCATGATCGACCTGCAATTAATAATTGCTCAAATAAGTCGGAAATTGAGTTTCATATATATTTTCCATAAAAGGAGTAGTCAATTCTGTGGATGAGATATGATCAATCATGAATACAAGCCTAAAACAAACCGGTGGCCATTGTGCTGCTTTTATGGTATTTTAAACTTATTGATAGAAATGCTTATGTATTGCACGTATCCAAAGAGATACGGAACTAAAGAAAACCCAATGAAAAAAGAAGCTATTGTTACCCAAAAAAGGTTAATGAGGTAGGGTTAAGTCGCCTATACCATCCAATGTAAAGCTAATACACCCAGTTCTTTGGCCTAGCAGGCTACTTTCGACGATACATTCTCAGTTATGCAACTAAATCAGTCCACGTCGCACAATTGACATATAAGGATGTAGTTTGTACGGGGTCTCGAGCAAGAAAATGCTCAAAAATACCTTAATAAATGCTTAACTAGTGAGACAAGGCTTGCAATTTTTGACCCAAAACTTCCAAGTAGCTGCATACTGATATTAGCTGCATATGTTACAGCATTGTCTTTAGACAGGAATGTGTGAATAAACGCAAGAGTAGTGGCCTATTTTAGCAAAACTACTCAAGAACTACCGAATATCGCTATCACTCTTACAAACTTGAAGTTTTGGTAACAGTTAAAGCACTATAATATTTTAGACATTATCTTCTCGGAGCGGCATTCAAAATCGTGACAGATTGAAATGCACTTAAAATTACTGATCATAAAAACAATTTATTGCCCAGAGTACCTGGTGGGTCTATTTTATAAGATTTTAAATAGAAATTCAGTTCAATCACGAGGGTGACCAAACTGTAGGTCCCGGTGTAAAAATTCTATTACGATTTCTTAATTCACGGCTGACGAAGTCAGTGAAGCGCAAAGGGAATCCGCTCTTACAAAAGCAACCCAGTACGAGCTGTGATCCACTTCTACAAAGGTAACTGTAGAAGTGGATCACAGCAGTCAGGAGAGACCGGGTTAGAATGACCACCACTTTAGATGAGACCTAAGCAGTCATATAAACAAACTTTTGCAGTGGGCGGATGGCTACAGTCATCCATTCATTATTGGGTTATTACAGAAGCAATCAGTCGTGCTATATTTGACTGAATTTTGTTATGCAAATTCATTTCATTATAACTGTATTACATAATTATTAACGTTTTTTTATTTTTTATAATATATTTTTAACTTTGAGCCATACGACACTTTTAACCCGGCTGGGTAGATCCTAATAGTGGGGTGTGGTCACCGATAACATTAACAGTGAGCAGAGCAGAGATGATGAATGTTAAGTACTCCCAAACCAGCCACAGCCAAATTGACAGAGAGAACAGGAGCTTATAATTTATTCTAATTAAGATCACATTTAACGCTACTAAACGCACCACATTAAACTACTATTGGCATTACAATTAATACTACATAGGATGAAGTCAAATGGCAAGACGTAGTCTATAAGAAAGTGATCAAAACCTCCTATAGGTCACAAAACTCAGTATCGAGGGGGATTGCGCAAGGAGGATGCTTTCAGCCATCATCAAAAAATTTATCATATAGCATTTACCTATAATCCTCCAACGTAAAAAGAATTTCTATAGTCCTCCTATTAATTCCAGATGTGCAGCTGTTTTTGCACACAAACAGGTAGGCATGAGAATGGTTGTAATCCAAAGTGCTCTCTTGGGCCTCGAAGTCCACCACAACAGAATACCAAGATTGCTTGTCAACCGTGTCGCCACAGTAGTGTACACCACCAGCATCTGGTTCCCGGGATGATCTTAGAACGTGACCCCATATTTTTTCATCACAATCTGGAATTGCCACATTTTCAATAAATTATTACATACATATATATGTGTGTGTATATATATACACATATATATGTACAGATATATATATATATATATATATATATATATATATATATATATATACTATGCAAATAAAAGGGATAATTAGAAAAGTAAAATTAATCATCGATTGCTAAGAAGAGTATGTATGCAATATTACCACATTTATTACGTAAATGAAAGATATAGGTAGATGCATTTCGATGTCAATGCCAGTTTTTAAATTTTAGAAAAAAGTGGTACGATTTTTAAAAAAAATAGGTGTATAGCAATTTAACCATGATACACTATTAGGGATTGAAGTGGCGCTACTTACTGATAGTACAACTGTATATATTAGAAAGCGTTCATTTATACATGGTATGTAATTTTTAAAGTGAATCACTGCATCAAAGAGAACAATTTTAATACTCTGGTTCTTAGGTTAGCAGTGTTACAAAGCTCATCTATCTATCTATCTATCTATCTATATATATATATATATATATATATCAGAAACTTGTCTGAGCGACAGCCTTTGTTGCTATCTATTGTAAGTAAAAGAGACAAGTGTGAGATTAATAGTTTCTTTTTTTATATATATATAAATGAAAACAAAAAAAGAAACTATTAATCTCACACTTGTCTCTTTTACTTACAATAGATAGCAACAAAGGCTGTCGCTCAGACAAGTTTCTGTCTCCCGTAGTTTTGAGAAATAACATTAAATGGAATACTTTGAGATTCCGTTCATTTTTAATACACTTATACATCAGTGACTCAAAACTACAGACATGCATACATATACAGAACTAGAAAAGTGATGACCTAAATAACTGAAATTTTTGAAAATTACAGAAACCATTTTTCAATAATGATGGTACACTTAAATTTTAAAAATGGCCTGCAACCCACCTCTGTTTAAATCGCACAGTGGTGCACTATGATTCAGGCATCTCTCAACTCGCTTCTCAGACTGACCACTATCTGAGAATACGGTAGTGGCTCGCACACGAAATTTATCTCCTGGTTTAAAAGCGCATTTAAACTGAATCGAGAAATTGCAGTTTATATTGACATAAATGCGGTTCAGCTCATGCGAGTACTGAAAAGAAATATTTTATATTAATAGTATGTACTTAAAAAAGCCTTCAAGCATAAATAACCTAAAAACTGCTTAAGCATAGTATACTGTTATATGTTGTTATAGTTTCTAATTAAGATCACATTTGCACTACACCAGCTTCTATAAGTTTTCCGAGTACATAAATACACAATTTTCTTATCGTAACTTTGTTGAGGTTTACTTTGTCAACTCCAACTAAAAGGTTAAAAGACATATGAAAATGTTGCTGGGCAGTAAGATTACAGTTTTGCATTTATGTGTAAAAAAGCACCTTTTTCCCACTATTTGTAGGAAAAGGGTACTTTTTTAATCCTGGAAGAAAATAGAGACCATAGCTCTGCAACTAGAATTTAAAAACACCATCAGAAAAGGAAACAGGTATATGAACATTTTCAAAAGGCAAAAGAAAATAAAGAGTATTTTTCAATAAAGAAAAAGTAACAAAGTATTGGTGACATGAAATAAGAAGCATGAGAGTATACGTGAGTGAAAAGAAGGTGGAGCAACGACTGAAATAAAGTTACTTGATAGAATAAAAACTATGGAAACAAGTGAAGGTTCAACAGAATCTCCTGTTTTTCTTTTAATTGGGTTTTCCAAATTTTGTTATTTACAGTCTAAAAATATATTGCTTTTCAAGGAGACACGGGCATAGCAGTGTAGAATTCACAATAATTTTCAATTCAAACTTGAATGCCTTAAAAACACACAAATTCAATCTCTTGGCACACAACATTATGTATGTAACCTTTATGCCCCAAATTCAACCTATTGGCAAAACAAATGTGACGTATGTTCAAACAAGAAATTGAAGTCACCGAGTGACATTTTAATCTAAAGAGAATGGGTTAATACAAGCCGACTGAGATTGAATTTACACTAGAAGTGCAAGTGAAGTATAAAATAAAATGGAAGAAAATTATGCCACTTTCGTAGATCAAAAATGCAGCCTTAGAAAATAACAAACAGCACCAATGTCAGAGTGTTGCATAATGTCAATTTCATGCAAAAACCAAAGTACTTAATGAGGAGGAAGATTGTTATGTTATATATTGTTGCATGGAGAGAGAATGAGAACAACATTGTGTCTTAATGTTTGCTACGACAATCTGAGCAGTTAACGTTATTTTACGTCTTAATGGAGGAAGTAAAATACATGTTAACTGCTCAGATTGTCGTGATAAAGATAAAGACACGATGTTCGTTTTCATTAATTATTTGAACGATCTTATGTTGCCAGAAAATAATCAAGTACCTATAAAGAATGTCAGAAATACTCAGTCACTTCACATAGAAAAGTGGTCATAGACAGAGCAGGAGAAAACATTAAGACTTGTCAAACAGAAAATGTTTAGTCATGTCCTAAGCACAATTTGCAAAACATTTTGCACTTAGCATCAAAATTGGTGAAATCTACAAACATTTTGTACATTCCGATACAGAAAACAAGATGAAATCAAAATCCAAAACCCAAAATAATAAAATGTCTGTACGAACACATAAAGTCATCTCAACATTTTGACGTTAAATTAACTCATGTATTCCATGACATAAAAAGACAGTCAAAAAATAAACAAAAGTGACATAAACATTCCACGTTGCTGTCATAATCAGCATACGATAAAATGATAATGCATGAAATGACAGTTATTGCCTGTCAAGTATTTTTAACCCAAATTAGTATTAGTTATTCATTAATATATCCAAAATTTAAAGCATGTATACATATGTGTCTACAGACTAATTAGACTATTGGAACATGACAACATTTGAATATTAAACATACTTACTACATATTTCTTCTTATGCGTATCATCACCACTCATAGAAAGTTCAAACTGGTAGTCCCCAGTGAAATCTCCTTTTGTTGGTGGCCCTTGCTGAAGAATACGAAAATTATAAAATATTATTAAATGGTTCTAAGTTTTAATTTCGAATGACAAAAATTACTTTTCATGTGACTACGACATGACAAATGTTACGTTAATGTCGCATGAGATATGATATGAAGGATACATAAGGTTTTGCTTTTATGGCTTTGTGAGATGATTGTGTATCCCATATTGATCTGCGAATACAACATGGCACTCAGAATTGTCATGTATAATTTTTTGGAGCACATAATTTCTGTCGAGGTAACACTTGAAGTCATCATCTTGTTTTGTATACAACAGTATAAAAAATATACGTTAATAAATTGGAGTCTTGGAAAAATAATTATGTCTACACTTAATAACATTAACTCTAACAAAAACAAAAAAACTAAAATTAACTAGCACTTCTAATACGTACGTAAATTCTTCTAATACATACTTTAAATATGGTATGGTATCCAAGATCGTATTCAGTTTTTTTCAATTCAAAGTTTCCATAAATAAAATAGCTCCAATTATATCAGGATGTACTTGCAGAAAATTGTATACTGTAGTCCAATACGAAGATTAAATTTCACAAAAAAATATGTTATCCTAAAATATTTTTTTCAAAATATTGCTATGTTCAGCTTCTGGTTTATTATAGGTCATGTGCAGAGATGATGCAATATCAGCATAAATAAACAGCATTTATCTGAATTTGGCGTCTCTTGATATACCTAAAGAATTACAGATTGATAATAATCTTGTTCTTTCAATATTTTTTAAATCTAAAAATAGTTTCACAAATTAAAAAAATTGCAACATAAGTTAACCCAATGACAATATTTTCACGTTTTTGGCAACCTATGGACTGGAAATACATTTTTTTTAAATGATGAAACTTGCAACTGCTGTTTTTCATCGAGACACTAATTTCAGTTTAAGTAATCACTCTTGTATAGCTTAAAACCTCAGAATAAATCTCTGATATTCCCCACTTAAGAAACAGAAACTATGGAAAAATAATAATTATATATTATAATGGAAACAATTTTGATAGAAATAGATTGATAAAAATATATGTGATAAGAGAATTGAATTTACATATTTTTAGTAATATAAACTACAATATAAGTTTGAAGACAGTTCTATATATATATATTTAAAATGTCTGAAAATGAAGTTACATAGTTGCTAGAAATGTTTTCGCAAATGAATGTATGTTATACTTACAATGGCCTGGGGGCGAGGACATAAATCGGCAACATCGGTAGTATCACCTTCAAAGACATCGGGATCAATTATACTGAAACAAAAGTTAAGCCATTGGGAAATCATTCAGATAATAGTTGTTGATTTCTATGCCTGGTTTAAAGAACGGACCAGATCATTTTCTCGGTTTGGTGCCAGGTTATGTTAGCAAGATGTTATTCTATATTAAATTAAGTAATGAACTAATTTTAAGTAAGTTGAGTAACTAATTTATAAAAAATTAATTGCTTTTGGGCTTCAAATTTAATATATACCAGAATGAGTAGTTCCCTTCTTAATGTATTATAAAAAGTGTACTTTAATTTTGCAACGGCAAATTTAATAGGCAAGTAAATTTATACATACGAGGGACGGCTGAAAAGTTTTGAGCCTAAGTACCTTTAAGTATTACTAATGACTCGTGTAGCACATCACTAATTGCAGGTATCCTAAGAAATATGAATGTCAAGTTTCATATGATTAGCATCATCACTTTGCACAAAATTGGAGTACAGAGCTGTCATAAAATTCTTTACAAAGAACAAAACGGCGATGGAAATATTTGAAGAGATGTCAGCAGTTTATCATTGGCGACCATGAAACGTTGGAGCCGAGAGTTCAAACACAGTAGGGAGTCGCTCGAAGATGATCCCAGGACGCCCAAACACCGCCGTTACTGAAGAAAACATTGAAAAAGTGAAAAAATTTGTTCTCGAAGATCGGCGAATCAAGTTGTGGCAGATAGCTGAAGCCATGGGCATTAGCAAGGAATGGATCGGCGACATTTTGCATAATCATTTGCACATGAAAAAGATGTGCACACAATGTGTGCCGAAAATGCTCACGCCGCTGGACAAGCAGCATCGAGTCACAACTTCGCAGGCGCTTTTGAACATCTGTGGCGATAATCCTGACGAAGTTTTTTCTCATCTTGTCACTGTTGATGAAACATGGATTCGACAGTACGACCTGGAGTCAAAACAGGAGTCAATGCAGTGGATAGAAAAGGGAGAAAAGCCATCATGGAAGTTCAAAGTGGAAAGATCGACATCCAAGTTCATGGCCACTGTTTTTTGGGATTGTGAAGGAATTTTGTTTATCGACTACCTTCCTAAAAATACTACAATGAACGGTTATTACGACGCATTGTTGACAAGTGGTTGTTGAGAAAAGGAGAAGCAAACTGGCGAAAGGAGTCCTGTTTTTGCAAGACAATGCGCCCGTCCACACTGCGGGAGTCACAAGGCGTGCCCTCGCTGAGACCGGGTTTGAAGAAATCAACCACACGTCCTACAGTCCAGACGTGGCCCCATGTGATTATTTCTTCATTTTAAATTTGAAAAAAGACCTCTGAGGACGGATATTTTCCTGAGACGAAGAAATGAAGACGGCCATAAATGAACATTTCAAAGACAAAAACGGTGAATATTTTTTGACTGGGTTAAAAGTCCTTTTTAATAAATGTAAGAAGTGAAAATTCTTACATTTATTAAAAAGGATTTTTCAAAGTGAATTATTCAGTTCTTTTTTGGCATGCTTTGATTAAAGTAACTGGTTAAAACATGTTCGCAAAGTGCTCGCAAGTAGCAGCATTTGCCTGTTCCCATAGATTAAAAACAAAAAGATGGGGCAGTTTCCATATACCTCCATAAAAAAAAGTGGTGATATATGCAGAAGCCTATGCAACGGAAGCATCAGACGGCACCCATATTGTTACCAGACGCCTATATTGTAGACGGCGCTATATAGACAGCATCATAATCCATAGATTGCATTATAATAGAACATTTAATATATATTTATTAAATACTTTTAAAAAACTTATAATACACATTAAAAAATATTTTTATTTTCATAATTTTGTTAAAAATAAATGACATTACCATTTAAAAAAAAATAAGTACATGTGAGGTTTTACAATTTTAGTATTTGTTTAAAATGATTTAATGTTAGTATTTGTTTTAAATGTTTAAATTGCCCAACCATTTAAAATCCGAATACAAAGAAAACCAACATCAAGTGTACAGCAAGTCCTAGAGAACCCATTTATCCATGACCCGTGATCATACAAAATTCATTATGCTACAATTGAAATGAACGCATCAGATAATTAGCATATATCTATATTCGAGGACACTAGATTTAATAGACTAATTTTAACTTATTGACACCGAAACGCCAAATGCCCGGAAGAAAATATGAGTGAAATAATGAATCATTTTACTGAACAGCACACAGCAGTCAACATCCGAATTCACCTGAAAGATATGATTAATATATGGCAAACTGATTTAATAATATAAGTGATAGTGATACAGATAATGGCCCTAATGTAGTAAAAGCCAGAACCCATACATTGGAAGAGGTGTTTTATCCATACATTACCACTGCTATAAATAATTTACTGAAAGTCCATGAAAACGTCAGCGAAGCTTTAGCATTGGCAAATAGAATTCTTACTCATTTTAACCACTCCCACTCAGGCTCAAGAGAAATTGATTCAAATTAGGAGTGAGCTCAATTTGCTAAAACATAAATTTATGCAAGATGTGGGTTCTAGATGAAATAGTAGGATCTCTATAACCTGAGTAAGCATCTGTGGCTACTTTTGAAAGAGATCATGGTCCTATTACAACCATTTGATGAGATAAAAAGATTGCCAGCTCCACATTTTCTGAAGTTTTACAGCAGTTTACTATACATGGCAGGTTTGTTCTAACAGCCGAAATGATACACACTTTAGATACAGTACTCACAGATTCGAAAGTACTGATGATGACAAATACTCTGAACCGGCAACACTGTCAGAACCGAGATTTCCATTTAATTTATTTTTCCAGAAAAATCTGAATTCATAAAAAATTTTAAGAGAACAAATCAAAAGAAATGAGACGTTGGAAAGGAGTAACACTGACAATGAGGAGAACAGACTACCATTTCCAAATTTTATGAATTTTCTGCAAACGTTTTGGACCTGCTATGAAGAGAAGTCCTTTAAGCAGGTAGTAGTGTCTGAAGAAATTCCTAAAAGCCCGATTCCGTTATCATCTCTGTTCATTAGCATGGTGACCAAAAAAACGAAATGTATGCACATATGGCCAGTTTAGCTAAAATTTTTTTATCATCCCCTGCTTCTCCTGTGTACAACGAATGTCTCTTTTTCTGAGACAGGAAATGTTTATGAAGAAAAACGTAACAAAGTTTCACCAGAGAGAGAAGAGACTAGTTTTCCTTCATCACAATTTATCTTACATCAATTTTAAGAGTTAATGTTGTATATCTGGTACGTTTTTTATGGTTTGAGTTTATAATTTCTCTTGATTATTTTGCTATGCTATATGCTATTCATTATTTTAGTATAACGTTAACGTTATGTTTGAGGTAAGTTAATTTGAAGTTTTTTATTTTGTTCCTATTTAAGTTACTATAACTATCATGTTAATAAATGCCTCTCTACCAATAATAGCCAATGTTGGTATTTTATTCTTTTTTAATTAACATGTTTGAATTTTATGTCTATTCTTAATTCATTTATCATGTTAAGTACTTGCTATGTCAGGATTTTATTGCAAAGTAATAATTTGGAATTGAACTGACTATTCAGACGAATACGAACACAGGAAAATATGCTGAATATTCGGCCCATCTCTAATTATTATATATATTGAGGTACACTCCATATCAGATTTATTTATTACTTCCCAAAGGAAATTTGGTTGGTTACTGTTATTCTCAACGCTGCTTATTAGTGTTAATCAAAGTATTTTCCTGTTAAGATCATTTTTTGCTTTATGTCAACCTAGAAATTTGCCATACATATAGTAACAAAGCGTGTAAGATTATGTGTTATCTAATCAGTTTTTTATGGTGAATGACAGAATCAATATTGATAACGAAAATTGTAATTTAATTGTTATCTTAATTGTTGACTATTGACGTACACACATTCACTATTACCATACACATAGTGTCAACCTTGGGTTTTGAAACTAGTACCATTCTAATAAAACAGGGCTGTTTTAATAGTACACGCTTAATATAAGAGCTTAAACATTTTCTTCAACAAGAGTTCACAGAGCAAATTATATACTCGTTTAGTAAACTGCATGAAATTTAGTTAATTTGATAAAAAAATGTCAAAAATATTGTATGCAACAATAAACAACAAAAATTAATGCAGGTTTAGAAAAGTAACATTATATTAGATTTTTGTTTAATATAAATTTCAATGGAAAAAACATGTAATTCTCATATATATTATCATATGTATATTCATAATGAGATATACATGATAACATTAAATATACTTTTTGAGACACAATCAATTAGCAGTCATTAATTCTCAATCATTCAAAAAAATGAAATATAGCCGCATAAGAAAAGCCTAATTAAACAATTTTACATCTATAAACTCAAGTTTAATAAAATACAGAAATCGCACCTACTCACTTTTGTAGAGCTACCACTCCTCTCTCTGGGTTTACCTGGAATTTTCGAGTTTGAAGGGTGCATATTTGGGCTACAGATTAACATCATAAATCCCCGAATGACGCAGATGTGACGTCTACTATGACCTATTTATGTTATATTAGGATTCACATTCAGACTAAAATTTGTGTGCGTGATTCCATGGGATGGAGTAGGAAATGGATGTTAAAAGTGGAAGGATGAATTGCAAATCAAAACAATACGATCCACATAATGAAGCAATTATGTTTTTGAGCAATTGTTTCAATTTTAAGCCATCGTCGTTAACAAATGTGAAATATACAAGGTAGATGAGAAAGGTAGTGAAAAACACGCACATAAAACTTTGTCAACATCTATACTGTAAAACTCATAATGGGAAAAAAAACTTGAAGTCAATTCTAGAAAGAAATATAAACAATTTATTATGCAGTTAACCAACTTTATAGTTATCTCAGTGAAGACTGTGGAATTACACTGTTTTATATATATTTTTTAAATATGTACAACAACTCTACAGGTTGTTTCCGCACGGTCGCAATCATGGTTGAAAGCTAAAGCCTTAAATGACTTCCCCAGAATCGATAGATTTTACGAGAACAATCTCGAAACAAGGGCAAAGCATTTAGTTACAGTGGCTTCTTCCAATTGTTGCTTTCAATTGTCATATTTTGCAGACAGAACTAAGATGGCTCACCAAAAACTGAACGATAATATAAATTTTTATTGGGATAAGTGATTTTTTCACTTACGTTTACTTTTTATTATTGTTTATACTTTTTATTGCAATAACAACAATTAAATTTTATAAAGATTTCCTTTTTTTTACGGAAACGTAAATTTTTTTTATATTGTTAATTATTTTTACACTCATAACTACATATGCTTTACCGATCTTGCAGCTACATTTCTTCTTTATCAACGTAAAAAATTGCATTACAACAAAATGAATGCTTTCGGAATTATACATTATTTTATAGACAAGACACATGCACAGAGTTTAAAGTGACCTTCACACTCGAATTCGTGAAAAATACTATCAATAAACTAGTATTTATATAGTGTAATAATTAAAACATATTTACTTCATAAAATCTTCCGAATTCATATTCAAGACGTGCAATGGACCAAAAGTCTCCATGGAGTTATTATCCATTTTGATTCTGTAATAAAAAGAAACTTTTAATAAAACATGTACAAAACAAAATTTTTAAAATGCTACTTTAGAAACATATTTATATAAGAGAATATAAAAAGAAATTTAAGAATGTCAACTTATATCTCAAATTTGTAAATTTATGTTGCAACAGGGGATAATAATGCAACAATATCAAAATACAAAATTAAAGAATAAACTAAAAGAATAAAAATGAAGATAGGCCCAATGCTTCAACTTCTTAAATCTTGAAGTGGGTCCTAAATAAGTAATACATAGTTAAATAACAGGGCTGTCATTCCTTGCTCAGCTCTATTAACATTGCCCGACATATAAAAGGATGATTCGCTACTTCTACTGGATAGTTATATTTTAAAAGATATCAGGCTGGATAAAGTTCTCGAAGCTTGTTAAATAATTATACAATGTATTAATAACTATTTCATCTGTACAATCTACATATTCAATATAATTATGTAGAAAATATTGTCAATGAATCTTGCATTTTTTTATGATTTCTATATTTTCTTTTGAGATTGAGATTTTCTTTGAGATTTCTATACTTTTTTATTTCTATACTTACTTTCTTGTCCTTTCCCTCTTTGGTTTTCAATTTTTTTGTATTTCAAAAAATATTTTTAATAATTATTTTTTCTTTTAAATCTTTGTGATTAATGATAGTTTTGCTTACAATTACTTTAAAGTAATTGATGTTCTCTTAGTTCTATAACATCATGATGACATTTTCAGCTTTTTGCCTAGATATTGTATATCATTGCGAATACTGTCCATAAAACTAAATATTTATATTAAAAAATAACCAAGAATATTAACTTTATAATTTCCAAAGGAATGGTTGGCATGAGTGTAAAACGAAAAAGCACCTAATTCTTTATAAACACGGAACAAAAACTATATAAATTCCAGGTATAAAAATTGTGGATAGGGTTACATATTGGAGTTACAAATCTTCCGATTTCTGCAATCTTCTAAATCTCTTGAACATTTCTTTACATATTACACAATGTTTTTAGGGAAAACATTAGTCACAGTAAATATCTAAAATTAGAAAAAATTCTCACCTAGATTTCATGCACTTCTCAAAAAACACTATATATTCAACCATGAAGAAAAATTGAGACTTTGCAATCATCTACTAGAGATTTACTAAGACTCGAATCTTTGTAAATATATACATTTAATTAACTTAAATCTCAAAATCAAAATAATGACATTGATATAAAACAGAAAGTTATAACAATTTTGTTTATGCAATACTGAGAAAAACAATTTACACAAAAGGTGATTTTAATAAAAACCAATTGGTTTGGAAAAAATATTAGGTCATACACCACTAGATGTTACTATTAAGTAAATCAATATAATTACTATTTAACAAAGTACACTTATGGAAAATAGGTCAGTTTGGTATATTAAGAGCACTGACACTATATATGTATGTAGTTACTAAGGCAGGCGAGTTTACCTTCATAACAAATTTAATATGTTGCATTACAGCAATGAAAAAAGTTTCGAAGTCTTGGTAGATAAATTTCATATCTTTCATCAAAGTCAAAAAAACACCAAAGTTGAACATTCTGAAATAGCAATTCAAGTATAAAATAATTTGGGACCACTAGCTAAACAGGAAATACAGGATTTACAAAATTGCATTTAAATACACATCTTCATTACATATATTTTAACTGCAACAATAACACAGGTATATTCCTGTAATGCTATAAGATTATGAAAGTTATTTATACACAATAAATTATATCTTCAATGTCATAAAAACATCTATAAAGAAATATCTGTACCAAATGCAACAGATTAAAATGGTTGTGTATGTAATGAGCATAATGTGCAATTGTAACATTCAGAATCTAAGTTAAATAAAAAAAAATGTATGTTTCTCCAAAATTACTGATTTTTTTGTTCAATATCCCTTTTTCTGAAATCTGTTTCAAATCTAGGACAAATTGGTTTTTGGTTTCTTTTGAATTGCTACATTTATTACATAACAATATAAATCTGTAACAATATAAAGTTTTGAATACTGTACTATTGAATATCCTACCTCAGTTAATGAAACACATTTTTTCTTTTGAGCTATTAAAATTTGTAGAGTACTATACTAAAACATTTTTACAAGCAAAAAATGTTAGGTACAAGTGTGTATGCGAAGAAGTGGCAAAAGAAAAGTTATGCCTCTGGAAAATGGTAAGAAATGATTAATCACACCAACAACTCGTATTTCTTCCTCTCAATTGTATACATTTCTTCAACTCTACTGGCAATTGTAATGCAGAGAGAATTAAGCAAAAGGGATTGTCGAAGTCTGCTAGAGGCGATTTTTACTGGATAACTACAACAGAATTCTTAAGGAGGACAACAATCATAAATATTGAACCCTCTGTGTACCATGTGGCAATTACTGTATAAATATAGATACCCTGCAAGAAACATTGAGATCGCTTAAAAAAGATAGCAATAAGAACTTTCGGTTAAATGTTCATCACAATATCAGATAAAAACCTGTCAAGCACGAGTAGAACTCACATAATAAGGGTTCCGTACACATTTAGGCATTTACAAACATTTAATTTGACATAATATTTCTATTAAACTATTTACAAAATTTTAATTTTTCAGAATGTAGATATATTGCCTACAATATCTTTGATAGATACACACTTCTGCATTACATATATTTTAATTGCAACAGTAATATAGGTATATTACAGTAATGCTATACGACGACGAAAGTAATTTATACGCATTAAAATTATATCATACCTTCAATGAATGTCATTAAAACACCTATAAAAAAATATCCACACCAAACGCAGAAAAACAGATTAAAATATTTGTGTATGTAGTGAGCATAATGTGCGATTGTAACAACATTCAGAAATGAAGTTAGATAGATAAAAATATACATTTCTCCAAAATTACTATTTTATGATGCGGATATTCCAAAAAAATTTAATTTTCAAATTAGAAATAATTTATCCCTGGATTTTTACTTTCACTTGTGCTAAAAGACTTCCCAGTATGCCGAATTCCAAGATTGTAAGTTGATCTGAGGTACATAGGTACCTCAGATCAGACCTATAGAAACAGATAGAGGTTTGACTATCATTGAGTAAGACCATGGTAAAAATAAAGAAAAATATGCTTGTAAGGGTCATATCTTTTTGTTGCGTGAACCCGAAAACAACATTTTTACAATATAAGACAATAGGTCTCAAATATGCTATTAATTTTAACTTGATATCTCAATCCGTTTCTGAGAAAAGGGGCTTTGAAAGATAAGATGGACAAATGGGCAACCAAATGATAAGTGTTGCGTTTTTTTTTCATTTTGAGGGACCTAAAAAATGAGAGCAGCATTATAAAAATATATTATTTTATCACCAGATGGCACTTTTTGCAAGGTCCCTATTGTCACTATAATACAATAATATAAATATGTGGTCAGCAACTGCTTATTGCATCATACTATAATGCTAATTGCATGATTTGAAAATTATTTTTGCCAATTGAGGCTGGAAAGATATGGTAATTGGAGTAACGGTATCAAGGGTATGGTAAATTAATTCAAAATTGTTCAGTATATATGCTGTTTATTTAAGAAAAAGTTGATTTATAGAACTAGATTCGTTTCTAAAAAATCTGGCTTATATGGACTTTATGTCACATTGTATATGTTTTAAACTGAAATGAATTAAAATGAGAATATGAAGAAAATGTGGTATCGAAGAAAGTCAGACTACAAAATAAAAAATAAATATAAGGTATCTTAAAAATGCAATCTCTTATCTGCTACTTTTGCACTGATCTAGTAAACTTTCTCTAAATACAATAAGTCATTCCATAAATATATTCTATATCTATATATCTATTTTATATTAATACTGACACCAATTACTATAAATTAATGATGATATAAATTTATCACTAACTTAAAATATGATTTTTTTCTTTTTAAAAAATTTAGCAACTGTTGAAATTTAGCAATTTTCTTTTATAATGCCGTTTGAGTTAATATTTTATGGTTGAAAAAAAGCATTTGTGAAAAATGAATTCAGAAATACTGGTCGATGAGTTTTTAGCAGTGGTGAGTTTTTTAAAAAGAAAGCTTTCAATTCGGTTAAAAATTTTCTACTTAAGATATATACATATGCAATTTAAAATAAAGATCTCCTTTCATATGTATTATAACTGCATTTCATTCTTCATGCCTAATAAGTCTTAAGAACGAAATAACAGACTAGAACAAAATACTGTATAAATTTAGTATTGAAGGTTTTTTAAAAAAATTCGCAAAAAAATATGCCTAGCAGTGCTTCTAAGACACAAGAATTATTTGATATTGTTAGAACGAATTTATATTTCTATGCGGTCATGGTAATTTAGGACACATAGGAAATTTTTTTTTTAAATTATAAAGAGCACAAGTTCAGTTGGAGATCACGGATACGAATAATTTCCATGAACAATATCGAAATCATCGTTGTGACAATCATAGTTTTATTCGATTATTCTGTGTAAATGATATTATAGATAATCATACAAATATATCAAAAATTAGATTCAATGTACATATTTCTTTTAAAAATAACAAGAAAACAAGGTTTGCAAATTCATCACAAAATGGCGCTTATAGACAGACGCAATTCAATGATAAGCTAATCGCCTAGCAAAATTAATTAAAATGATTAGCAGGAAATAAATGAGATACTTTAAATTGTATGCAAGAATAAAAAAATATAAATAAATGTAAAAATGAACAAAGTCAATTGAAAAATTTGGTATGAATCTAACACCTACAACAATTTAAGAAAACAAATTGTTTTTAAGAAATTAGCCAGACTATAACATTTTATAAACAAAGTTACCGTTTTAGCTATGTTCCCTTCAACATAAATCTTTACACTTGACATAAAAAACCCCAAAGAACTTTTATGAATTTCCGTAAATATAAATGAAACTGTTTCACTTCAAGGTTATTTAGCCGAAAGAAGATAAATTTGAAATTTGTGCAATAACTTACGGAATAGACGAAAGCATTGAAGACATTTAAGAAAGAATAATTTATGTGATGTATTATTACATAAATTACTATAACTGGCCTGTAATATAAACGAAAACAAGGCATTCACCGATACACCGTAACACAATTTAAAGCGTAGCCACAGACCTTCTGATTTAATCTTAATCTTTGATTATATGGCGTTCGTTCTCTCCACAGAGAACCTTTGCCAATGTCAAGTGTGGAAAAAGGCTAAACAACACTTTATCTTTGATTATATAGCGTTCGTTCTCTCCAGAGAGAACTTTTGCCAATGTCAAGTGTGGAAAAAAGACTAAGCAAAACTTATTAAATCATATTTCAGATATCTGTCATTATCGCTTGTTAACAAAAGAATAAACTATACAATAAAACAAAAATTAAGTAAGAAGTTGTTTACAATTAAAGAAAATGAGATTTTAATATATAGGAGAGTACAAAATAAATATATACAAATATACAAACAAACATAAAAACGAGAATATAAATATAAAAAATTCTATATTTTGATGTCGTTCTTTCTTATGAACTAAATGATTAATCCTAAAATGGCTTTGTTGGCAATAAATAAAAGTGATCTTATGCTGATGGGCAATATAATTTTATATTTTAAAAATTTGAAAATAAACGAAGGAAATCTATTATTTAATGGACATGAAAAAATGAAATGCTTTAGATCGCCGTCTTCAAGTCCACAATCGCAAATTGGAGATTCTCTGACCCGCAGTCTAGCCAAATGGGTAGGAATAGAACAATGACCTAAACGCATGGGAGATACCACAGAGGTTTCCTTTCGAGAGAAAGTAAATGTTGAGAACCAAGGTTTTGTGAGTATAAAAGATTGGATCTGGAAATATCCCGCACCCGCAATCTGGAATAATCTTTCCCACGCCCTCTGCCAGTCAGATGTCATTCAGAAACGAGTCATGGAAAGGAGATCCTCAATGAAATTAATAGTGAAACATGGATTCCCGTTCACGACGGCAAACAGAGCTTTTGCGTCGACTATTTCATTACCTACTGTGCCACAGTGACTAGGAATAAAGGTAGGTTTACATTGATACAGTACCTGGCACCAGCAGCACTGGATTCCGGCGCTGCACTGGCACTGGCACTGGATCGGGTCGTTTACACGCGTCCAGCAGTCATTTCTACTTTGATGCGATGACTACACGTTTGCATCCTTAAAAAATGAGTGTTTTCCAAAAAAAGAAGGAAACTGAAAACATTTTCTAAAAATCTTTGTGCGTTATTATTAGACGAGCTGACAGATATGATTGAAGAAGAATTGATGAAGGAGAAGCGAATATGGTGAGAAAATGAATAACGACCGAGAGATTTCTGGAGGATCTGCTTTGCTTATGAACCAGCTAAGGTCAAAAGATACCAAGGAGTACAAATCAGCTTTAAGAATGACACCGGAAAATTTTTACGAATTGCTATCCTTGATAGGTGGCTTCATTCAACGTCAAGATACGTTTATGAGGGATGCCCTACCAGCTAAAGTGAAGCTTGAACTAACACTGACATATTTGGCTATAGCAAATTCTTTTAGGAGTTTAAGTCACTTCTATCGTGCCTCCAAACCATCTATATCTAATATGATTTCAGAAGTATGGTTGGCAATTTATGGAACATTGAAAGACTTTTTTAAAGTAAGTGTTTTTATTTCTCAATTAATTACACGTTTTATTTATACAGTAGATAGGTAGGTTATATATTAAAAGTGAGTTAAAATATACTTAAGCAGAGAGAGCGGTGAGAAATAATATTCTTAAGCATTATTAAATGCGTCATCAATGATATTAGTGACTTCAGTCAAATTAACATACGATAGTTTGGTTTCGGATGGTGGCATATTGTTGTTGGGATAGAAATCTAAAGAACTACTTGCAGTACTAGTATTAGTATCAGCCGGACTACTCTGTGGTAGTTGTACAAATTGCGATGACGAAAAATGAGTATTAGGCAATGATCTCGAACGCAAATCAGTGAGTCTACATCTAGTTAGTACACTTTGTATTTCGTTTCGAGCGATAATTGCTTGCGCTTCCGACAATTTTTTCATCTGTGCTGCCAC
The DNA here is from genome assembly GCA_039881145.1 of Druceiella hillmani. Classification (NCBI taxonomy): domain Eukaryota; kingdom Metazoa; phylum Arthropoda; class Insecta; order Lepidoptera; family Hepialidae; genus Druceiella; species Druceiella hillmani. Next base: position 25,542,409 of record JAYKKI010000009.1, on the reverse strand, counting down.
GGACATGCCGAAAATATCAATATCGTTTTCTTTTTTTCATTCACACAATTGTTGGCTTTTTCATCTCTGCCACAATAGATGCCATCTGCGATAATTTACTCTTCTTTGATCGTACCATGCGGGAATTTCGCTGCGGTAATTCAATTACCGAAGGTGGATTATCATTTTCCGGCGGCGGTAGTTTATTTTATGTAGATACCAAAGTTGGTTCAACCGGATCTGCGTTTGACTGCTGATCATTATCAGCATTTTCATTAGTGTAGTTATCCTGTCAAGAAAAATAAATGTTTTCAATAAAGTTTCATTTTTTTGGTGCCCAGCACAGAAGAAGAATGGAAAATAATTGAAGCAGGGTTCAGAACAAAATGGAATTTCCCCTTATGTTATGGCGCCATCGATGGCAAACATATTCAAATAAAAGCGCCAATGAATAGCGGCAGTGAGTTTTTTAATTACAAGAAAACAAACAGTACAGTACTGTTGGCCATTGCTGATGACAATTACTGTTTTTCATACATTGATGTAGGTGCGAATGGTAGTGCATCCGATGGCGGTGTATTCAAGAATTGTTCAATTTACCAAGCCATGGAAAATGGAACAGTATTACCCGAAAATGGGGTCATTGTTGGCGACGCAGCATTTCTACTGAAAACTTATCTTATGAAGCCATATCCAGGCGTTAATCTCAATGTTGATACAAAAGTATTTAATTATAGATTGTCACGAGAAGGATTATTGAGAATGCTTTTGGCATCTTAGTAAGCAGAGTTCGTGTGTTTTAAAAGCCAATCTCCATCTAGATACAATATATGCAATCGTCTGTGCAGCTTGTAAACTTCATAATTGGTTACGAAGAAAATCACCTACTTATATTACAGCAACTTGTGTCGACAGAGAGGATCAATCAAGGGAATGTCATACCTGGTGCATGGAGATCAGAAATAACTCAATTAAATTATATTTCTAATCAAGGGGACAATCATTATGCCAATGCAGCTAGATAAAAAAGAGATCGTTACAAGAGATACTTCATTAATGCTGGAAGTCTGTCATGGCAGTTAAATAGATTAATAGCGTTTTGATAAGTTATTATGTATATGATTAACGATTATGATTATGTATAATACTAAAATTATTATAAAAATAAAAGTTTTTTAAAGTGTTTTTCTATTTATTGACTTTGATGAATTTGTGGAGTTCCGAGAACCATTTCATTTTTGGTATGTACACATTTGCTCCTGCTCCAGAACTTGATGATTTTTTTTATTTTATCGCATTCTAAGTAATAAAGGAATCTCAAGGATTTTATTTTAGCCTTAACGTCATCTGCAGTTAAACCCTCAATATTCATGGCAGTACAAATATTCTGCAATGCAGTAGACCGCATATATTTGTTACAGTAATTTTGTGAATTTAAATTCCACAAGCGCTCTTCTTGTCTTTATAATTGCACAAACTTAATTAGCTCCTCATCAGACCACTTTTTAGATGACATTTTCGATAAGTTGATTGTTGGACAGACAAAACGCGTGGTTACTTTAGGATGTGCTAGCGGTCACTGGTGAGTAGTGTTTATACGGATCCAGTGCCACTGGCAAGGGCTGCGTTGCGTGCGGGGGGCGGTCACTGGATCGAAAAATAGGCGGGCGGTCTATTTCGATGCAGTGCTGGATACTGGATGCTGGACTGGATTGAAACATGTTTACACTGATACAGTGCTGATCCAGCGCCGGATCCAGTGATGCTGGCGCCAACTACTGTATCAATATAAACCTACCGTAAAATGCAAGAACGACATCGGATCCCGATCTCTTCAAATCAAGCGTAAGTTGCTTGATCCGGAGAACCTGGAAGCCACAGTTCGAAGAAAATGGATTAGCGAGAAGGGACTGTAAACAACTTAAGGAGTCAGAGAAGATAAGGAGCCTGCGATTTTTTTTGAGTAGAGCAAAATTCAAGGCCTCCACAATAGCACGGCATTCCCCGGAGAATACCGAACACTCCTTAGGAAGGCGAAAGTATGCTGAATAAGCGGAGAATGGAGAGTAAAATGACGCTCCGACATAGCCATCTCTAAGGGTTTTTGATACATCTATGTATATTCGCGTCCAATCCATCCAAAAAGAGTTCAAGATAGAATTGAACAGCGAATTAGCATTTTTGAACTCCTTATCAACTCCAAAACACGAATTTATATTTAGCCTGTGAAATACCGAGTCAAATGGGAAACTATAGAGAGGGAGAGAAGAATTTTGATAAACGGGGTCAGTGAGGGATTTGAATCTTTGGAAGCTAACGATAAGAAGAGGTCGGGACTTAGAACGCCAAAAAGGAGCATGCTCGATAAACCTAAAGAAGAGGGCGAGTTTTGGAAAAATAGGATGAGTAGAAAACCTGCCTTCGATAGAATGAGTAGAAAGCTGCCTTCAGTAAATAATAGTAAATAAAGTCTACAGCCCTTACAAATTGGTCATAACAAGAGTCAATGCTATTCTGGTCACTTCGACACTGAAAAACGTGCGGAATCCCACCCAATCAGCCCTATGTAGGTTGTATTTTTGAAGAGGGGGGATTTTTTCAATATTTAAATTTAAACGAGGGAAAGAAATCAGAATTGGGAAATCCATGTTGCTCTCATAATTTCATGAATTTCCTGCCTGTGACCCGCTCTTATGGTTTTTGAGTGACAGACAGCATGGAAAAGGCGTTCTTTAATTTCAAGGTTCAAATTATTACTTTCAGGTTCAATTTATTACCTGTACCCTAAAATCTTTGGTTCTCGAAAAATGTTTTTACTGAAGGAAAAATTTAATCTTGTCTCGCACATGTTTGAAACATTGTTCTGTACTTATACGTTTAGCTAGGTCGCGTATAAAACAGAAGCAAAACTCAATCATCTCACATTTGCCGTCCATTAAATAATCATATATAGAATAGCCCATGTACAGTGATCCAAATTTTTTTAGATAGAGAACATCATGACAAATCCCGATTCCATTAAATCGTATAAAATTTGGTAGATATGTAGAATAGTCATGTAGCAAGCATACAATGAACGATTTTTGTATATCATTCGAAGGATATTAACTTCTGCTATTGTTTGAAACATTATATTCATTCATTTTTTTTTCTGGAAAAAAAATACATTTGAAAGAATTCACTGTCGTAAAATATGTATACGAAATGTGAAATTTCTTCCATAATCACAATTTCTAAGTGTGTTTCTTTTAAAAAAGTCTTAATTCAACTCAGATTTACTTGAATTCGCAAAGGAATGTTTATTAGGCTTAATATAAACAAAATATGTTTAGGTAAAATTACCGCTAGCCAGAGCGCTTTAAGTTGTGCACGTATCAGAAAGAGAGAGATACAACATCCTATTGTTATTGTTTAGAACCAGTCTGACAAGTCGCCGACGATCATTTCAATCATCAATGACGGCACTCTGCTGTTATTGTTTGTTTCTCACTTGCACTAACTACATCTATTCAATGGTATTAGTGATTTTCTTGACGATTTAGGCTCTTTTATGGACTATTCATTGCTCACCTGGCTAGTGTGAATTTGAGTTTTGAGCATGATTAGTAATTGGGAAACTCTTTCGCGGTATATATGGTTGAAAATCGATGTGGCTTCGTGTGCCCTATATGCCATGATGCATTATTTTTATGGTGTTGCAAGAAACATTTCTCCAAAACCTGCCAGATTCTATCGTGCATTTGCTAAAAATCAATTAGGCTTAGCCAACGGACTCTTGCGTTTTTAGGAGACTACATAATTCATAGTTGAAGTTGAGTGGTTCCTGACTTCCGAGGTCGAGAACCTGGACGAATTGACCGAGGCCGCGAGGATATCATTTTACAAGATATACGTCGTGATCCGATCACTGGTCAAAGACGCATGGCAAGGCGTACTGGTATTCCAGAACGTTAATTCGAAGGAATTTTTGCGCTTCAGATTTACACCCATGCCATTATGAAAAAGTTCAAGTGCTTAAATTAGAAGATTACCCAAGACGGGTGGAGCTTTGTCGAACAATACTGAAAGAAATTTAGGAGCCCCAAACTTTTTCTATAACGTTTTGTGGTGTGATGAGGGTCTGTTTGAGTGATTTGGATTGTTTGACACTCATAACTCTCATTATTATTCAGTTTTAAACACACACTTGGTAAGAAAATCAAGCTTTCAAGATCGCTATAGCTTCAGATTATGGAGTGGAGTTCAGATCATGCCTAAATACGTATGTCTACATATACTTTTCACAAAATGAGCCGCCAAATTTTCCCGCTGCGACTTCCCATTAAATGTACAATAACTCAACTGGCTGCGCTCTTGTACATTCCGAGACCCTTAGAACAAAGTGACACGTAGCTCGCCGATGCTACGTGTCATTTCGTTCTAAAAGTGGGAGAGCACCTTGATATATTATATCCAGAGAGGTGGATCGGCCACGGTGCTGCAAAACTTGGACTCCAAGATCCCTCGACCTAAACCCTATCGATTTTTTTCTATTGTCTGGGGTTTCTTAAAGAAATTGTTTACGCCCGAGAAAACACAACTGAACGAGATTTGAATAAAAAAAATGCAAGTGGTGATATCAATAATCAGATAGAATCGACAACCATTTTACAGGCTGAAAAGAATCTTATTATATAGAAGTCGTATGTGCATTGCAAAATAAGGCAGATACTTTAAATTTTTTTGGTGAATTTTGATTAACTTCTTTAAATATTTTTTTGCTGTCAGATTTTCTTGTCAACCCTCATTCCTTTTATTTACAACTTTAATCACTCTTTATGGTTAAAAATTTGAGAGTGGAGTAGGTCAGAGTTTAATTAGTTTAAAAATCAATTTTTTTTTTAAATAAACACACTTACCTTTGCTAAAATTACGATTATGGCAGAAAGTATCTACACACTTTGCGGTTAGTGACTTAGTACATATGATGTTAACTTCTAAAGATATTGCAATAGTTACAAGGATGTCCAACTTCGAGTGACCCAAGAGGCGCTAGAAATAAAATTGCGATTGTGAGGGCCGCATCATAAAATATTTCGTATGCAACTTTATCAGTAATTTGTAATAGCATGATAAAATTATAAAAAACATTTGTAAAAAAATTTGTGGGAAGTTGGGGATGTTGGTTTTCACTAACCAGTGTATCAATAATAATATTTGTATTTCTTGTTAACTAACGAAGCAACTGAGTAAATGACTTATCAGACAGTGAACACCTATATCTTGACTTTATAAATTTCATATGGGAAAAACTGATTTTGCATAGATACGTGTTTCCCAGCATTGAACCCATTATAAGGTTTAAATTTTGCAGTTGGGATAACGTTCTCATGGGGGTAACTTAAAAACGTCCATTCCTATTTCGGTTCTTCCCTGATAAAAAGGATCTGACTACAAATCACACAAGTCTAGTTGAAGGTCTGCTCTGCTCACGTTCTCAACAGAAATAGTAAATGGCTGAATACAAATTTATATTTCTCCTTCGATTTTTTTAAAGCCGCTAAACCGGGTTTTTGTATTCTTCAGTAATTGTGTCAATGTATTTTATATGAGTTAAATATGAAACTTCCTCAAAATCCTTTATTTCTTCAAAGTTCTCTTTACAGCTTGAAAAAAATTAAAAATTATGCTTTTCCAGTGATGAATTGAAAAACTGAATCTTATTTTTCAATCCTCTTATATGGCCATATAAATTGGCAATATTCTGATGCTTTCATTGTAACTTCAATTTATTAAGGTGGAATATCAGGTCTGTTTAAAATACAAGTCTAATGGAAATTTTGCATCTACAATTTGATTTTCCACTTTCTAAATATTGGACTTCACTAATTTTTATGAAAAAGGGGAACATCCCTGCAAAGAGAAATGCGTATTCGTGTTCTCACTAGTAAGAGAATACGTATCAAATTGCGTATTCTCAGCTGGTAGGTAAGCAGGTTTCAATCAATCTTTGGAGACGGTTATTTGCTTTCCTTTGATGTCCGATTCACACGTTTTCAGGTTCCTTTTTAAAACCTTGTAAGAGCCGGTGTAAGCTATTTGAATTGGTACACGCACGTATTTTTGTCGTAAAAAAAAACAAAGTCGCATGTCTCTAATTCTTTAAAGATAAAAATGGGTTTTGAGCTATGCCGTGAAACGGGACGAGGCTGTTAAGTTGGCAGCAATTCTATGGAGGCATGAAATGTTGTCGGAAGTGGTTGAAAAAAAATTCCAGAAAGTCGTAATGACTACGGTATAAGAGTTCTGCCGAAGATGACTTCCTTCCACACACTGCGCAGTAATAAGAGTCTCACTCCAGTTCTGGTCAGCATGGTAGACGATAGAAGCTTTCAAATATCTATGCAGTCGTTCAACCAATTGCTGTTAGGCGATAAGCGGTGTATTCTTTATGCAATTTTTCCGTCAAATTGGTCACAGATTTGAACAGATAAGCTTTGAATTGCCTTGAATGTTTCCTCCTAGAGTGGGAGCGGGGGCGAGTGTGCTAACAGGAAGTTTGACATACCTACATAATGAGGACTTCAACTTGCCTTGATGAGCCTGCCACTTGTTTTGCCAAATATTCCGGTGTGTTAATTTTACCAGCTGAAATGTTTTTGTCGTAAATTCGTCAGCTATGTGTGCTACGTTTTCCAATGCCGCTTCTATTTTTGAAGCAATAAGAGTCTGGTTGTTGTATGGTAAGCGACTGCTCCGCAGTGTTCGTGAAAATTGTTTCGGTACTGCCGGATCAGCTAAATATAGCAGGTATCACAGGAATTGCGATGGTTTGCGGTCACTAATTCTTTCATGTGAACGTAATTGTTTTAGGTTTTTCTTCGGGAAGCAGATATGCGCTTTATTAACTCTGTTTTTATTTCATTATATTTCCTGGTTTCTGGTGGGCGGGTTACAATATCTTCATGTTGAATAGCCTTGGTCTAGACTGTCAACATACATTAAGATAGTTTTTAACATCACAAGCAAATCTCTAGTTGTACAGATTTTACAATAGTGATTTTTTAAAATGTTTTTTAAAAATTCGAGAACAGAAAAACAAGATAAATTTTCAAACAATGTAGGAAGCTAAGAATAAAACACAAAAATCACTCATTGCATACTTGCTACATGATTACTTTACTTTTATACTAAATTTTATATGATTTTTAGATTACGAACAAGGGATTTTTGTGACTGCGTAGAGATTTTTAAAAAAAGTACAAAAAAATCATAACACCTGATTTTCGTGTAACTAATGTTTTTTTAAATAACTTGTCAGGATGTTCTTTACCTAAAAAAATTTGAACCATTGTAAATAGGTCAGTCTGTATATGTTAGTACCTCTGTTTTTATGTTTGCTTGTATTTGTACATGCTTATTTTATTTTCCTCTGTATAATGTAATTGTATTATCTTTTAATACATTATATCCCCTTCTTATATTTAATTTTAAACATAGTTTATATATATATATATATATATATATATATATATATATATATATATGTATATATATATATATATATATATATATATATATATATATATATATACATATATACGTCGGAGGTCCGTAGTAGAACGTAAGTTACGTCATCGGCAAGGACACGGCTACAGCGGGGATGAGTATCACAACGAGAAAACAATGATGCATTTATTCGAGAGCCTTGGTCGATAGCGGTCGCCTAGCAGACGCAGTTATTTCATCACCAATTTGATATTAGCTGTATTTGCTGCTTCAATTATTATAATCCATAATGTTTAAGACAATAGTTTTATTGAGTTATCAATAGGTATAGCAGACGTCTCAGAGGAGCAGCATTCTCCGTTATCAGAAGTGGAATTACCTGAAGAGCAAATTATTGCAAAAATAAATGAAGTACGCAGTGATGAAGTCATGTGGCGCAACATATTGGATCTTCAAAATCGTCACATAGTGAGTCTCGTCGAAGCCATAAAAACGCCGACGGCTGCAACCATCATAACACTACCGGAATTTAACCCTTTAACACCCGATGTCGATCCACGGGCCTGGCGCGACACCGTCGACCTGTGTCTCGCCGAAAGACCATTACAGGGAGGTGCACTAATTATTGCACTAATTAAGCGTTGCACTAAAAGGAAATGCATCACAATATTTTTCTCATATATCATACGCTGGTATACACTGGCAGCGATTCGAGGAGTTATTAGTGGTATACAGTGACAGCAGTTCAAGGAGCAGACAAAAAAACAGACCGTAAGGCAGTAGATTGTCGCTGTAAATACACAAGGACACAAGAAAAATAGCAACACATCCCCAGCAACTCAAGTGTCGTTTGTTTTCGTTGCGGAGCGACGGATCACTTCGCTAGCAGATGCCCTCGCGGGGTAGCTGCGGGACTCAATGCCGCGGTGTCGGCGGCTAACTCAAGTGGCGCGGCGATGGCGTCGCGTGTCGTTACCGCGATGATAAGACGACATCACGCTAACTTATGTAACAAGTTAGCGTGATGTCGTCTTAAAAATTTTAACTGATCCACACGATCATCTGAAAATTAATGGCGAAAAATACCCATTTTATTTTGATTCCGGGGCCGAGTGCTTACTTATAAAAGAAAATATTGCAAATAAATTTACTGGCAAACGCTTTCATAATATTGTACAATTGACTGGCATTGATCAACACAATGTTTACAGTACACTAATATAAACAAATATTGTTTAGAGATCCTATTTCATGCGGTGCCCGACTATAATTTAAACAATAACATTTATCGCCCGTCTTGGGTAATCTTAATTGGATGCGAAATTTTAAGTCAAGGCTTTTATGTACATATAACAACGGCCCGTGTTATTTTATCCCGAAGCAATAGCCACGTGTCCTGTTGCAATGTAATTAGTTCCAATAACAGTGAGATTGTTATTGATTTCAAAAATGTTGACAGTGACATCCCTAAAGATCAGAAATCTAAACTATTAAACATTTTACTAGATTTCTCATCGTCTTTTTTTTCAAATAATATTTCTGAAACATGAGTAACTACTGAATGAATTACGTTTTTAATTTGATTATAGATCATAGCTTTATATCAGTATTTCGTAATTGCCTTTTCATTAAAATCATGAAGATAACTCTGGTGATTTATGATAGTGGAAATTAAAGCATGATAAAGTCACAGTTGTATGTTGCATTGTATAAACAAAAATGCGAATTTCATATTTGAACTGATTTAATGTTTGATTTTGTTTATTCCAAAGCCGTATACGAGTTGCCTATTTTGAGTCCATTCTACAGTTTCTCGTATGATAGAGTCAGAAATAACAGTTACATCTGCGGGAATTTTTATTTTCAGTTCCAGCAGACACACGAGGATGTGTCACTAAAGCCAGCATATTGGAGTTAATGATCGGCAAGGTTTCATGACCTATAAATTTGATGACGATGCTTGTGTTTGTTGAGATCAACACTGAGAAGGTAAGAAAGCGGACAACAAAATATAGAGTTTAATGTCATATATGATAAATCCAGGTATGACAAGGCGAAAGCTTCTGTTTGCAATTTCAATGTCGATGATTTAGTGCTAATTAAAAATGAAGAGAGAAAGCAGACCAAACTGGAACCAAAATACAAAGGTCCTTTTAAGGTCACAGAAATAACGATCGTTGCCTCTTAAAGTCATTAAATTCTAAGCGCACTTACAAGCATACAGAAAATTAGTTGAATAATGTATATGCACCTAGCCAGTTCTTTACGTTGGTGTGTAAAAATGATAATAGTATTGATCCTCTACGTTAGTGCGTAGAGATGACATCAGTGTTGGTGCACTGAAGGTTTCATGCTTGTGAATGTGTGATCGTTGGTGCGATCAGAAATCCCTTGCGTTGGTGCGCAAGGATGGTATCAGTGTTGGCGCAGTGATGGAGCCATTAGTGCGGCTATAATTATCTGTGATCGTTGATGCGATCGGAAATCCCTTCCGTTGGTACGTAAAGATGGTATCAGTATTGGTGCATTGATGGAGCCGTTGGTGCGGCTATGACTAACTGATCATTTGGTGTGGTGCCTGTATAGTGCGATGTTTCTTCGGTATGATATTTTTGCAATTGCAGAGATTACGATTATTCAAATTATGGTTATAATTGGAATGGAACTATGGTCGGACAATCGTAACTACTGTTTGTTAGCTGTTGTTAAAAAAAACATTGTTCTGTGTATTACATGTGCTAAAGGACATGCCCTAACAGGGTGGATAACGTGCCAAAAAAGGACCGAAAATGGAGGTGACTCACAAAACAATTCTGCATATAATGTTGTTCTGTACTTAACAACATTTTATCGATACTATGTCCCTAAGACTCACATACTTTCTAACAAATGCCGCCATTATCTGTTTTAATAAAATAATAAGAGTTGTGTTTTTTGTACTCAAGTCTACTCACTTTGAATAGATTTCAATTAGTAATATTTAATATGCGTCGTCAAAATTTATATTGTTCTTGTCGTTAAATTTGATTGTGATTGAAGTTACGGTCTGTCTGTGAATACTTCCTACTATGATACTATTTTTAATCTTATTGAACCTAATAAGTGATAGGGTATCATATGTAAGTGATAGGGTGATATGGGTCAACATAAAATGTAGAAATTGATTTTTTTTTATAATGTTTACTAATTTCTAAATAAAAAAATTTTATTCAAATAGTTTCTAAATGACACTTTTCAGTTAATTTTTTTATTTGAACTTTAAATTGATTTATAACGAAGATTCCACGTTAATAGATTTCTCATTCCTTAAATTCTGAAATATGGAAGTAATATTGGCTATCTTCTTAGTATGTCTTCGCCATTTTGCATTTAATCTTTTGATTTTTTTCTGTTGCTTTCTCTACTATATCTATTTTTTCTGTACTGTATCTGCTTGCATTTTTCTGCTATTGTCCTAATTAATTTAACTTCTAATTTAGCCTAAAAATAAAATACAAAAAATATTAAAAGTTATTTCACTCTAATACAGGCGAAATACAGTAAGCTGCTAACGTCAAAAAAGTGCCACATTTTCATATGTTATCATTATCTAGTTAAATAATGATCCTAGTAATCAAGCACCAAACGATCTTTAATTTTAAATAGTTCTTACTATGTATTCATAACCACAAAATGGGTAATAAACTTATAGTAATATATGGCACAGTGGCCATCTTTTAAGCTAAGATGGCTGTAAAATGACTCAAAAACCCAGGTTTGAAATGAAATGTGAATGACGGTTTTTTCGCCGTTGTCAGTTCTAATTATTTGTTTCTATGTTATAAGTAAAATGAAAGTTATTTTGGTAAATAAAAAGCAAATATCGATAAAGATGAAATCTCTGGTTGAGGTTCTTTTGAAATATCTATAGAGATCAGATTTTTTCCCCGCAGACCAAGTTACTATTTTAGGCTAAGAACATTAATAAACAACATTAATTCAATAACATACATGATAATCGAAAAAAAAGCGTGCGTGTACTTATGTACGCGCGTGAGAAGTTATACTTCTTTGGCATCGTTAAATAATATATACGGATAGATAACCTCAATTATATTGGAGCACTTGAAAAAGTCTATAAACACAATTTTTTCACTAATATTTACGAATAGTAAATATATTAATCAAAATATTGAATTTAAATCACTAATGAATATAATTTATCAGCACATATATAAATCGCACTTATATGAAACTAAAACACGTGTGTGAATGTAGACACTAGAAACATGTGGATAAATAGTATGAATATGAAAACAGTGAACAGAGGCGACGTTGGTGCCAATAGCTTTTGTTTCGAGACTGCAACCGCTGCAACTTCATACTGTAACTTTTGTATGACGAATCTTAAAATTTCACTCTCATCATTTTTTCATAACGCGCCTAAAGAAGTATAACTTCAAAAATCTTTACAGGTTTAGAAAGGAAAGAATAAAACAAATCACTATGTATATTACTCATATATAATACGTTAATAAAAAATTCAACGCCGTCAAGAGATACAGATATAAATGTATGTAGAACATAAAGAGGATGCACACGGTTGGATAAAGTGGAAGGGTTTAAGCAGGATAACTAATTAAAAAGATAAGTGTCAATTTAAAGTTAAATTTACAATTTATATATTTGTATTAATCACAAGTTTCTTCACCCCAGATATAAAATATTATTAACGAATGAATTCCAACCACTCTCTTTTTAGTGATTCATTTTTAGGAAACCTGAAATATTCAATAATACAGGTACTCAATAAACAATACGGTGAAAACTGATGGCTTGGCTCTAATTAGAAATTAGATTTTTTTCATACCTCTTCCAAGGGTTCTGCCATGATATAGAAATACGATTACAATACTCTATCTCTCGTTAAGTATAAAGTTCATGTCTACGACAAAGTGCATTTTGTAAATATTCTGTTTTACGGTGATTGGTTGTCTCGTGCAAGTTATCCATATTTAAAAGTATCAATAAAGTATCCATATTTAAAAGTTCCATAAATAAAGTATCCATATTTAAAAGTTCGTGAGGAACGTCATTATGCAAACAAATCAATATTAAGAATGGCAAATTGAAATTTTGATAAATACATCAACAAAAATAACTTCGACTTCATCCAAAACTCGCTTAGAAAGTAAATTAATATACAAAATGAATATTTTTGTTACTAACCTATGAAGCAAGATATTAGGCCGATTTTTGCTGTATTTGGAACCGCAACCTTTAGTACAACAATTGAGCAATCTTTTCACACTTGAAGCACTCAAACTATCTCTAAAATATACTTAAGAAATGCCTTTTCGCCAAAATTTCACAATAACACGCAACTTGCGTCGCTGATACTCGTTATTCGCTGAAACCAGAGACAAGAGCAGAAACTAAAATGGTGACACACTTTAAAATTGGCGAAAGGCGGGTTTAATAACGTCAGTTTTTGAACCACTTTTGTACTAACAAAAATGATTTATTTATTCTTTTTGTTTTAGTGTTTTTACTTAAAGAAATAGAGAAGCTAACAGTATTTTATTCTTACTACTAAGGAATACGTCATATTTGTATAACGAATACGTTATATAGTAAACAATACCATGCCTTTTATTGACAAGTAAAGTCAGATACTTATCACAGATCGTATGTTTTACGTCAACCAATGTCAATCCATGGATTAAGTGCAAAGATCGAACTTTTATCTTTTGTACTATTTTTTTGAATAATTTATAATTTAAGTATAGATTTAAGTTTTTATTCAGATTCAAATGAAGATATTCTCAAACAGACTTAAAAAAATTTCGATTCCTGTAAATTTCGGGAAACATGTTTGATGAATTGTCGGGAAAAATGTTTATAAATGAAGAGATTTAAATAGTTTATAAGTATACAGTGCAACATTTAATTGATATAATTAATATTAACGTAGTTCCCTTGAGTCGTCAAAAATATGCTTTATATTGGAACGAGTATTTATAACTTGACATTTTTGTACTATTGAACGTTTCAGTTAATAGACGGTGAAGATATAATTTTCCGAATGTGGTAGGATGTGTTAATAGGTTCCATATTTGTTCATCGGAAATTAGTTAATATGAATTATTCGGGAGCTGGAAAATATATTTTTCTTTTACTAACACATGGTGTCTATGATGCCAATTTATATATTATGTCTGCGTACAGAATCAATGACATGAATCAACATGAGAACAAATTAAAAAAATATTTCGAAGTATTTTCTTTATACAGTCATTAGTTTGAGTGTCACTAAATCAAATAGTGTAAAATAGTATATCATAGAAAAGTCAATTATAATTACACATCATAGTTGCAACAGTGCAGTCTTTAAATTTAAACTAGTGCCAAAAGTGAGAATGAGCTTTGTTCATAAATTTAATTTGTTTAAATCCATATGCTGTGTAATGTCTTTCGCAGTTTTGCACGGCATATACATAATGCTGATTGTAACTCTTATGCCACGCCATGCCGTGCGTTACCTGAGTTCTTGACAACCAAGCACTTGTTTTACGAATTTGTTCCAATTAAATAATCCTGCGCCATCTAGAATCAACACATTTCTTAAAAGCTTCCTGCTTTTTATTTTATTTATTCGAAACTGAATGATGAAGAAATAATATTACGCACTAAGAAATAATATTATGCACAAATAATATTACGTCTTCTGATGACACAGCGCGATGTCATCATTGCACAGGGAAATATTGTTAATGCTTGAATAAAAAAAGTGAACAGTTTTCTTCATTCAGTCATGAATTTTTTACATCCTGGACGTGCTCAAGTTGAAAAAAATTAATGCTCGCCAACCAAGGACGAATCAGGATATCCCTGTAAGTTAACACCTATTACCTTCTGAAGGTCTCAGCACTTAATAACAGCCTTCTCAAAACGAAATAAATTTATGTCACAGAAACATCTGTTCGGAATGAAAAAATCTTTACACAGAAACTAAAAAAGAGGGAAAAATTCAAATATTTATAGGTAACTTTTGGCAGAAATCATGTGCGCAAGGATAATGAATCATGTTCTATTCTTATTAAAACATCGATTGTTTAAAGAAATTGTAATATGTTTTTATTTGCTTATTTTTATTTTATAAACTTATTCTGTTGCCTATATTTGAATTTTATTTTATTAATGTTTTACAATAATTGTTTATTTATGCAATTAGAAGTTAAAAGGTCTGTCACTAAATATAGTCAACAGCAATCACGATATAATTTGCCAATCTTAACAATAGTATTTGACGATAAGTTCCTGGACTCCCAGTACATATTCTTTCGAAGGGACCGGTACTGATAATAGAGCTTTTATTATTTATATTTTTGATTTATCACAAATTTCAAACTAGTTAAGCTAAAATGTTTTTATTCAAACTGCCGAAAAATAATTTGAAATGCCAACCAATGTTATGCACAAAGTAAACATTTCCTATATGAAATTTTACGTACTAATTATGGATTTTTTTTCTACAAAAAATAATGTGAAAAGTGGACTGTATGTCAAATAAGATCCAATAACAGAAACGTGACAGGGAAAACTTTTTTCGATAGAGATTATTATTGAGATAACCTCTGTTTTCATTTGTACTTTTGATGCCATTTTTATACCTCTCTCATTGGAATCTACACTAAAATAAAGGTTTACAGCGACTGTAATACAGCGACTGTAATAGCTGTTTTTCAAAATATGATTTAATTATCTATGCGTTAAAAAAAGACATATTTTCTATATTTTTGCATCTAAATACTAGCACCATTACCGGTTCCTTACTGGGTGAATATGGCTGCTGTCAATCGCTTGCGGGCCTTCGGACAGGGTTGTTGTGTCACAATGTGCTTGCTCTATATTCATGAAAACATTGTAAACACTCACGATATTTCTTTGTTGGCATGACATACAACGCAACAAACCGTATAGTACAGTTAATTTCATAATAAGAGACTGCAAGACTTATTCGCTATCCACTAAAAGTTTATTCGCATTTATTTTTTGGAAATTATCCTTGCGTATATATATATATATATATATATATATACACATACATACATACATGCATATATATGTATGTATGTATGTATGTATATATATATATATAAATATATATTTTTTTTTTTTCAAACAATAACATTTCGCACCTTTAAAGACAAACCATTCCTAAATGAAAATATAATATTAATTTTACAGACGAGCAAAAATAAAAGTATATGCACGGCTTTATCGTAATAAAATGAAGTATACATAGAAATTTGAGCCATCTTTTGAGATCATATGGTAGATATTTATTTACAATATAACATACAATTGATTTTATTTTTATTTTTTATTATTGAATTTATTTTTATTGAATTAATATTTATTAAGATTTTTAAATTTTATAGTAATGCTTTTCCATTGTAATACATGGAAAAGCGTTACTATAAAAATTATTAGCATTACTATAAAAGTTATTAGCATGAAGACACTGCAAATAATGTAATTAAATACAAAATTTGTAACAAGGAAAATAACTTTAATTTTCATTTTATGAGATTTTTTTATTTTATTGAAATTTTTCATTTTAGTAGATCTATGAAGGAAAATTTAATTTTGGCTAAATTATTGTAGAGTTTGTATTTAGATCTATTAAATGATGATTTGGTGGATAACAATTATAAAATTGTATTTACTTATTACACATAGTTATGCAATGGGCCTAATTAGGAAACAAGGTTCCTAATAAGGCCAACAACTGAGGTTTTTAAAATATCCCTTTTTAATATGAAAATGCAACAAAATGGGGTGATTTTTTTCTAATATTAAAACCAAAAATAAGCAATGTCTTCCACACTGATGGTAATTTTTATTATTTACGCAATTCTCTTATTTTAACCATACTTTGCAAAAAGTGGGCCTTGTTAGGTGACTAGCTTATTTCAAGAAATATTCTATATGCAAACACAACTTTTTTACAATTTTCAATTACAATTTTCAATAATTTTTTTTTCAAATAATTTAATAAAAACATATATGTCTATCTAGACATATATGTTTTTATTAACAGCCTCAATCAGTGCCATTTTATTCCAAATGTAATTGTAGATATACAAAATAAATTATTCAAATATGTAAAGAAATAACTTACTAAATATACACATACCTCTTCGTGGATAGGTTTTAAAATTGTTTACACAGTGATAATTTTGTTTAAAAATACTTTTCAAAACATACTTATATAATCTTCATACTATACACACTCGAAATTGCAGAATTATAGTCCTATATACCTTTTTGAACAGATTGTACTATACATGCTGTAATCAAATAGTATTGTCAGACAACAGCGACGAGCATTAAGTGCACTCCTCCCTCACTGCTGTAGCCATGCCTACTCTCAAATTTTTTCTGGTGTCTATCTGCCTCTTACCTTCCCTAATACAAGATCTTTTTCTTTTTGCAACTCTACACACTTTAACAACATATCAAACAAAAATAACTTATTTTTAGATCTTACTTTAACTATGTGTACTTTTATAAGTGTACACAATACTGCTTACTTAGCTATATAAATAAATATAACCCCCTCTAAATATACATATCCTATTTTCTAACTCGTTGCTGAAGTTCAGTAAAACTAACAACCACAATACTGCATTAAACAATGTAAGTGCATGAAAAACAAGTGGACATTGTAGGATATTTGTGTGCGTTATTTCAGTTGAAATAAATTTTGACGTCACCGTCTTATGTAGTAATATTATATATAACCAACCTTGAGTTTACTTACAGCACTATTATACTCAAGGTTGAGAGGTTATCAGCATTATAATTTGATGATTTAAAAAAAATCATGATCAAAAGCGATTACCATCAGAGTTGTATTACTATGCCCAATATAAATTCGGAAGGGAATAAATATGGTTAATCTTACAGTGTGTAATACAAAAACCGAATGGAGTTTTAGAAAATTTTCTCCAGTACTCTTGCTGGAGAAACTTTCACAAACACTTCATACGGATACCTGATTATAGCATTCACTTCAAAAATACAATGGACCAAAGAGTTAAATAAAGCATTTGATATCATGACAATCATGAGAATGCTTTATGACAAATCCTTGTAACAAATAAAGCGTAACAAATGAAAGGGCTTGGAAGATCTTGAAGATAGATTTGTAACTCTCAAATATATACCTTACTACATCTTACGAATTTCGTTTATTATCATTTCGATAATTATTTCCTTAGGCCATTGCTTTGCTTGATACTTTAAATATAAATCTAATAGTACGAACGTACATTTGCAAATGGTGGATGCCACCATCTCAAAACTCAAAAACATTGTGGAATTCGAAAGAATGTTCACAAATGTTTAAATTATATATAACTAGCGGCCCGTCCCGGCTACGCACGGGTGGACATTTATTTTTTAAACATTTTGGGATAAACGTAGAGTAAATGCAGGACATATCTAAATAATATGTATTTAGTAATAGGGTATCTCTGGCTCCCTTTGGGTACGGGACTTCATGATTGAAAAAATTGATTCTAGGTCAACGAAAAGTAAAGTTGATTACCTAGGCAGACAGACGGAAGAACAGCAAAGTGATTCTATAATGGTTCTGTTTTTCCTTTTGAGGTACAGAACACTAACAATAAAGTCGTACTAAAAAATATTATTTACAAAATAAAATTGGTAACCTGTTAATGTCTTCTAGACGAAGGTTTTTGAAACAGAACAAAAGACATGAACGGGATATTTTTAAAAACATTTCACTTAAATATTTTTCCATTTTTTGTTTTATGTATTTTATTTTTATTGGAATTACATTTCTATATTTACATCTTTTATTTTAAGGCCATTTAATTTTATAAGTTTTTTTAATTTTCCATTTTTTACTTTAATGCTTCACTATACACTATGTTAGCAGTGGTATTTGTAGATGGCAATAAAACATATTGATATTCAGGAGATCCTACTCGAGAAAGTGCAGCATATAATTGGCCGTGAGAAAAGCACTCTTTTCTTAGATCGATGCTAACCATTGAAAAAGTTCGTCCCTGGGATTTATTTATTGTAAGGGCAAACGATATCTTTACAGGAAACTGTAACCTTTTGAAAGATATATGCAAATCCGTCGGTATCATCGGGATCCGCGGAATGTGACCGAGCTGTCCGGCCGCGGGGCCGGTGTTGATAGTAGGTAGCTACAATCACATTGTCTCGCAATTCCTTTATCAAAAGTCTTGTTCCATTACACATATTGGGAGGGCTTAAATTTCTCAATAGAATAATGGGAGTACCTTCTTTTAATTCCAGTTCGTGGGGTAGCAAGCCGACAGGATTGACAGAATTTAAAAATTCTTGTGGGTAGAGCAATGTATCTTCGATGTCGCACACGGTGTCAATAGATTTGTAACATTTAAAATCACCGGTTACTTTTTCCATAATCATTTTGTTTATTTCATTTACTGAGTTGTTTCTCGGTGACACTATTGCCCTCGAACAGAGCCAATTGATATTTCTTTCTATAAGATTTTCGATGTCGGGATAGATTGTTTCTACCAGTATTTCTAGACTGAACAATTTGAGCTAATTCATTATCCAATAATACTTGGAGGCTATCTGCAATTGGAGATGGTAATTTTCCGTCGCCAAGTTAAGTATTTTTTGTGAAAAATTGCCATCGTGGTTATTACTTAAATGTGCTCTCATATTCGTGCGCAAATTGAGTGTTTCAATAGATAGCCACACGGCTACCTATTTTATAGATGTGCACGTCCCTCTCCCGCACTTCGGTGCCGACCCCTCAGTGCTATACTGGCGGCGGTGACATTTTAAATTCGTAATATCTTTTGAATGGAATGTCCAATGTGAATAAACTAAAGGGTAATTTACAGGTATTGAAACAGTCTTGCTTATTTACTTGCATAAGAATTAATGCTTTAGAATTAATTACTTGGTCTGATTTTGGTCAGAATTTCTATTAACTTTTAAAATGTTAAAAAGTAGTTATAGTGACATAATTACAATAGTTAGACATGTGCTATTAAGACATTTTTTGTTTATATTGATATGTTCTTTAATATTGTAGAACATTTTTTTATTCTATCATCAATAGTTTTCGCAGCGCATGCGATGAAAGACATTTTATGGCAATTTTTTTACACCTTGGGTTACATTATTGTAGTTTTAGTAAGGATCCTTATTTTTTTCCTGTAGATAATATAGCCTACATTGATCAGTGATAATGTAGCATTCAAATAGTGAAAGAATTTTTGAAATTGGTCCAGTAGTTTTTGAGCCAATTTATTACACACATACAAAAATACAAATCTTTCCTCTTTAAGATATTAATATAGATTGGTGTAGCTTGCCAGAAACCAAAAGTATTTTCAATCATATTCGGTGATATTTCTTTATTGATTTCTTAATTTATTTACAAAATTATAGGCACATACTTTCTTCACATTGTATTTTTGCATCTAATAACCCGAAATGCAACTGATATTTTGGTTGCATATGATATTACATATACCTGCCCTACAAATATTATGTTCATTTATTGTGAGAAAGATAAATACTCTTATTGTATTTTAAAAACATTGTGATATTCGCATTCAGTGCTCTGCTGTAATGAGTCGGAAGTTTTTTTGCCTATCTTTATCCTCTATAAGGTTTAAAAATATATAAAGGATATATTTCCATAAAATTTTGAATTCCAATGTAATAGTTAATTAAACAAAATTTTTAAATTATCTTTAAAATATATTTTTATTTTCTCATTAAATCAACTAAACATACATTAGTGAATAAAATGTATACATAAAATTATGATACAACTATCACTGTGCTCGATTCATTTTACGAAATTTATGTAGCAAGGAGTGCGAAGAAAAATGAAAATACTCCCATTTCATAGCCCCGCAGGCGATAGAAAACAAATGAATTGCGAGCATATCTTTCCAACATGTTTCGATGATATGACTGTGAAATGTGACATGCTCTGAGGTCCCAGATAGATGAAACTCTTTTGAGGGTAGTTCTGTTTAGCTCATAACCATGCTCAAGGAAACATATTTCGAAGAACTGCCACTTTTATCTTTTTTTTTGTTCTGTGCACAAATGTTAAGTAGGACACTGTCACCATAATACATTTGCTTATGTTGAAATGTGGCTTATCAACATCAAACGTCTCATTGGATCATTTTAAATGTTTACAAGCATTTTAAAATCTCTTTTACTACTTTTAAAAACAAAACTGTATTTCATTATATACAAGGATTTAAAAACATCCACTTTTAATATTTATTCTGTTTGCTAATTAGAAGTGTCCTTGAATATGGGTCAGGTCGGATCAGTTATATGATAGGTTAGGAATGACAGCAGCATATTTCATGGCTAAACTATCACATATCTCCATCTTTATGTAGCACAAGTACTACTTCGATATTATTCTTAATAACCTCATATATCAAGTGAATAAAATTTATAAACTGAACACATATTCTGAATAAATGATTCTCTTTGGGAATGCTTCTAAAGCTATAAGAACTTTAATCTGTAAATCTACAGGTATCGGCACCAAGACTTTTTATTTATATACTAAAATATATGTATGATCTGTCCACATGTGGATTTGCTGACAAGATTAACATGAAATAAAACCACGTTCAAATGCAATCGTACCAAATTATTAATAGTAGCAAAAATTGTCTGCAAGCAATTTCACTTCCGAACTCGCTACAGGATAAATTGATTGTCGATGCTGTTTTGGCTACTTCAGCATACTGATAATACATCGCTCGCAGCTACTACTCTACATACCCTTCTTGTGTCCCAAACCTTTTATAAAGTTAAGTTCTTTATATGTTTCGAAATAACTTACCATCTCTTTGTTCAATGGATGATTTTGACCAAAAATATTCCTTCTCCTCCGCTGGAATCTGTCACATGTTTATTAGACAAAAAGTATTCATGCACACAAAATTCATCAACATCGAAAAACCTAAAAATGTGACGCTCATTTCTTTGGTGTGACTTATCGAATATGCAATCTAATATGATTGAGAAATATCTGCCCTCTGACTTCATTCCCTAATAAATGAATTATTTCATTTTGTATATTTTTACTGAAATAATAGTGATTCGTCCTTGTACAATGTCCATCGTAAATGTTCTGTCATCACTAGATCAAATGTTCCCAATAATTGGACTGAACTGAGAAAGTTGCCATTCTTAGTGTATTGGTCATTATTGCTACAAAAATAAAGGTTGTGTTCCACCAAAAAAATTGGAGTTGCTGCTATTATTTTCAGCACAGTTGTATTTGAAGGGTTTTGTCAATTCCAGAACATGTCCCTCATCTTTCTGAATTTTCAAGCCACTCACGCCCGTATGCACCACACACGGTCAGGACTGTCAGTCCACCTTACTAAAAACATATTTCTGTTTTTCATTGTCAGTTGAGTCGGAACAAGAGTCTACTTTACTGACCGTGCCCTATTGCACGGTTCAATTGCTAAAATATCCATACAAAATAAGTTTCTAACTATTAGTAAATCCGACTGCGAGTCCTGACCGTGTGTGGTGCACACGGGCGTTAGACAAAGCTAACTGGTGGTCGTCTGAATTTTCATAGACCTTCAATTACTGGGGATTAGACTAGTTAGGTTAGACTAGTTAAATATATAGCAGCAAAAACAATAAACATTCTACGTATATTTGAATATATTAACCATTTCCGATCATAAATTTCGCCATTTAATATGACTTGTTAAAAGTGCGCATTATGAAAATAGCATCTGTTGGTTGATTTAATCACAATTTTTCTTCAAGTTTAAGAGATTTGGCTAGCTATTGGGTGGCTTTTTAGTTTTGTTTGCTCCTTTGTTTTTTCGCTTAAAGTTTTGTGTCTCTGCTAACTTTTTGCGCTTGCGACAAAGTACCCTTAGGCAGCAGAAAGTATCCTTTTTATCTTAGTTTAGTGGAATGAAAGTAAATTTTATTTTAGCAGCTAATAGTCAAATGAAAACCATACTATTTTAAAGCTAGAAGCTTGGACATAATAATGTGTTCCGATCCATGCTTGCTATCGTATTAAAGTAATAGTATTTCAGACTCTTTGTTTGAAATACTATTACTATGTAATATTCTGTTAATCTTCCATAATGATTACATCTCTGCTAGTAATAATTGCCTTAGTTCTGGAGTTGTAAATCCAATATCCTTTAACATTTTCTGAATAATTGACTGTTGTTTTCCTGATTTTTTGTCCCATTTCTGTTTCATTTTCTCAGTAACATGGATTATTAGTGTACGACCAAATATTTTGCATGGATGCAAACATAGCCTCATAAGGACTTGTCTTAATTACCAAATAGAAAACTTGTTGCTTTGAACAAATCATCATGGATCAGACTACCTGTCCGAATTATTACAAACAACTTTTTTGATTTTTTAATTGAACTATTATGCTTAGAGAGCCATTGTTTATCATGAATAAGCTTCATTTCAAGTCTAGTTAAACTAGAAGATTAATCATTTTAATGAGTAATGTTACATTTTTGTTTTTTGTTCAGTTTTTAAAAACGAAACCATTAAAATAACATCTATCTCTATAATTCCTATGTCCTATATAAATTTTTTCTTACTAAACACTTTTTGTTTAATGTTACAGTTAAATTTCAAATATCTTATTTATGAGTTAAATGATTATAATGGAAACTAATTAGAGGAACTTCGAAATATACCTACCTTTTGTTCTCTCATGCCCCACATTGAAATGTTGTCTTTAATATATAAAAAAAGGAATTCCCTTCCAAAAGTTGCAAATTTTAGTATTGTATGCAGCGTCTAGACTTACTTTCCATTAATTTTTAATTATACAATATTTAAGATATAACGTTTAATACTGCACTACTGTTTTGACGATAGCAGGTGCTTCTTTTTTTGGAGTAACTGAGCTTCTATTGTCTCAAAATAACATTTTATACCAAACTTTATTAATAAAACATTCCGATCAATGATAGCCTTCATCAATGTACATAGTTTATAATAAATATTTTTATAAATATCTAAAATAATAGTAGATAAATGCCCACAATTCCAATACATCAAATAGAAAGATGATCAAAAATATACTTGAAAGCCATAGATGTATCATTGAATTTCCTTATGTTTAGCATGCTTTCTGGTCAAATATTAAAATAACGGTAATACTAATTCCACTCGGTAGTCTATTCACAAGAATTAAAATGTGTTGTGTTTTTTAAAGAACCAAAATGCGAAGTTTGTATTATGGGCGAATCTAAAAAGTTAAAAAGTGCTGGGGTCGCTTTTTCTCAGCAAGTCTTTAAAGTCTGATTATTTCCTTAAAATCATAAAAAAAGTGCTCAATGGTAAATGAAGGATTTTATAAAATGTTTGTACGTATTCATACCTTATGAAACTAAAAGTGGACTTTTGCATGAAGGTACACTTAATTTCAATAAAAAGCACACTATTGAAATTATCCAAGCCAACAAGTTATTGAGAAATTGACAAAATATAGTGAAAAGCATATTCTGTCATTATTAAGCCTAAAAGACAAAGAAAATATATGAGAAAATCTAGAAGTTAACAATATTTCAATTTATATCATATTCTAAATTAAATCATACATTCATTCATTACTTATTTATTTAATGTGTAGAAAAATGCAACCAAAAAATGTCATCTTGAGAAACATTTGCAATATATTGCTACAAATATTTAAGTATTTATATCTTAAAATAGGTACTAGTTATTAAATATTTGTCAAAATTGCGTATTTTGTGCAAGAATATTTTTGACTGAGTAAACATGCTTATCTTTAACCGCATCTCCATTTTCAGTAATGTTGTTTAGTGATATTGTAAATGTTGTTCAATTTGAAACAATATTTGGTTTTTTGTTTTGTAAGTAATTATTAATGCAAAACCTATTTTCTGAATGATTCAATATACTCTCAACTAAAATTATTCTTATGAAATAATGCTAGTACTCTTTGCTTTTATCAAACACTGATGGTCCTTTAATATTATATAGATTTAAATAAAATAAAAATATGTAATGGTTACAATTTTAATAGCACTTTTAGTCTTACGTATATAATTACAATAACTTCAAATGTCCTGTCACTGAATCAATAATATGTTTTGGTGCTGGGCCAATACCCAAAACAGTGGCCGTATTAGGAGCAATCTGTGTTCTTCCTGCATCTACAATCAGTGATGTAATTAGTCCTAATTTCTTTGCTTTGTGATGAATGTCATTCAACTCCTCTTCGGAATCAATTTTTAAGGCGACTTTAGCTTGACCTGTATTCTGCCAGAATTTTACAGACTCTGGGTCCTTCTTTAGAGCTTTGCTATATGCTCCGACAGCAGCATGTCCACATTGCGCGGCTATTTTTCCTTTCCCCATATTCAGGTCATTTCGTACCACAAATATCATTTTATATTCCATACCAGGATTCTTGAGTTTCTGTAACATCAAATTAATGAGATGTGCTGTTTTATGTGACATTTATATAAAGTAATGAGAAGCTATAATAGCCGGATAAGCATTGGCAATCAGCCTTTGATCTGATTGTGATAATTTTTTTATCTGATTTGATATCAATAGTATATTACTGAACAAAATTTTACTTTTGAATGGCTTTGCCGATCTAGATCAGCAAAAAATATATTGTTATTGCGCCTAAGAAACATATAAAAAAATGTTTTTATTTTTTTTAATAAGTCATTTTCTTAGGACAATTTTTTTATAACATTTAGGTTAGAAAAAATTTATGATTGTTTTTATGACATGTATTTTTAGTACAAGAGCTAGCAACGTTTTTGAGAAAGAATTTTAGGTAGGCTGGTTTTTTCATATTTTTTTCTTATCAGAGTTAGGTAGCAATGCATCTGGTACCTGGGAGCAGTTGCGTTTACCTGTACGCATCCTCTCAATACAGATGAAAATTATGCATTTTGAAATGATTTGAAGATAACATTTTTTTCGCCTTAATTTTTTATGCCCTGTTAGCAATATAAAATTTTGTTGCCAGACAGCTTTGTTCTTGCTAACATTGCGCCAAATGTAATTTTAATTATTAAACAAAAATTATTTTCAAACCATTTGTGTATAGTATATATTTATATATATTTTAATATGATGTTCTATAATTAAATAAATTTAATATCAATTTGCCAGATGGAAATTCGGTTGCTTAATTAGAAGCGGACAAATTTAAATCTCAGTAAGAATAGGTGAGTTAGAAAAGTGCAGTCACTAATTCACTGTGTTCGTGAGAGTGGTAGCTGCGATAGTACATCAGGAGCGATATCGGCCAGTCACAACTACTATTTTTTAAGATGACGTCGTTCATTTATGTTTGTTGTATCATATTAATGTTCATTGTATTACGAATATGTTTGTTGTATTGTGTTTTACAAAATTAAAAACAAATTTTGTCATGATGGGTGATAAAAAAGAAAAATGCATTTTTCTTTAGATAAAAGTGGTAAAGTAATATTATTTACTAATGAAAAATTAAATAAGAGTGTACTATTACTCTAATCAAGTCCAATCTCAAATATAAAAATGTTGATTTACCTGACGGAAGAATGATGGATGACGCATACCATAGACAATGTTACAATAGCTTACCAACTTGGTTTGTGTTACAATAATTTACCAATGGCTAAATATCGCAATGCATGTGTATCTAACCCTTATTCGATTACTGATGTTCCTAATACATCTTGTGTTAGTGTATCACTGTCAAATTTCCCAATAAATATTAGTGAGACTACTTTACAAGATGCTACTTGCAATCGTCGAAGTGAACAATATAATTACTGTCGAGGCAGGTTACTATGACCCTAGGAGATAACTTTGGGCAGAACCGGGAAAAGATTGAACTTCCCATCATGTCTAAACCGCTTGAGTAAATATTGTAGTTCGACTCTAAACACATAGATGACAGCACAGAGCGTGACCGCACAGTCCTGTTTTACCCATGTTATGCAAGTTCATACCTATTAGTGGCGCACAAACATTTGACGAGAGCAATCTCTGTGACAATAAGGGGAAAATGGTGTAATTAGCAGATATGGAACAAAATATCCAGAGACTATAGTAAATGCAACAAAAATTAGTTTTAACGCGATGACTTGAGGCAATGCTGCAGGAAACCAGTTCCTCCATTCATCATTTATAAAGCTTAATACCTTTGGTCCATTTGGACTGAAAATGGTTTTGCAGGCGCACAATATAACAGGACAAAAAGTGGATGGATCCATTTCGCAACTTTTGGGGATAGGTTTTTCAATCTCCTTATACCAGTTTTAAAGAAACAAGAAAGCACAACTTGTCTGAATGTGAAAAGCACAATGTCGAGTTTACATGCTCATCTCCTAATGCGACTTATATCCTGCGTCTTTGGACGTTGCCTATTTTCGACCTTTAAAGTGCGAATGGAAGCAAGTTTTACTGGATTGGAAGAACAGCCAAATGGGAAGAAATTTGCCAACAAATTCTCTGACAGAAACCAAGCAAATTTTATTGCCGGTTTTAGAAAAATTGGCATATTTCCATAAGCATAGAAGAACCATTTGCGAAATTACCGAGACAAGATGGGATTACAAAAGGAAATATTATTGGCAACAGTTTCATGTAATAGCTAGTAGAGTTACCAATTGAAATATGTCCAGAAAAGAGCACTACCAAAAAAGAAAATTTGATGCAGGCCCTTCTAGCCTACAAAAGGTCAAAAAGATAAAAAAGGTAAAATAACAACGAGCAATGAATCTTCATCTACAAGTTGCAATGATTCAAATATTACATTTCCTTCGACTGAAGACCATATCGTACCTTCCGATGACTCTGAAGATGAAGTTCCTCTGGGCAAGTTACTTGGCAATCGTAGGTGCAATTAAAATGATAATAACTCATCTGAATACCGATCTCTACACTCACCTGTCCTTCAGCTAGATGGATTAAGATACTTAAAAAAAAGAGACTCGCCTATTTTGCCAATTTGAGGAAGTTGCGGGAGAATATTATATCATAGTTGGTGATTATATCATAGTGACCTGAAATCCACGTAAGTATCCTGGTCAGATGTTAACAGCATGTGAAGGTGATTTTGTAAGTTGGTTAAAGAAAGGGAAGATGTTGTGGCGCTGGCCAATCATTAAAGATAGGACAAAATCATTAATAAGATAGGAATTCCTAAATTGGAAAAGAAAGGTTGTCTTTCTATTTCAGAAATGGAAAACGATCAATGATATAATTTTACCTGTTATTTCGTAATTATTTTGAGTTAATTCATTTTATATTTTTTTTTTACCTCATGTTTACTATCTGAGTTGGTTTAAATAACAGTAAGATTTCACCAAAACAAATGTTTACAATATTCCTACTACTTTAGTATTAATTTCGATATTATACGACTGAAAATGTTAATTATCAGACTGATAAGAGTTTAAAACGTCCTAAAAGTACATTGATTTTTGAAAGTTTATTAAAAAGTTGTAAAAATATTAATGTTAATTTTCTTTTGTAAGTTCATTTTTTTACCTATTCTCTCATCAAATCACTTGTACATGTCCCAGCCAACAATCTAAACAGCTTACAATGGCCTATGAGTGGTTTTTAGTACATACTCACTGATAAAATCCTTCCTACAAAGTTTCCCTCTTCTAATTACAACATTGGCTCAAAAATATAATTTAAAAAAGTACGACATTTGTGGTTTTTTTTTAAACTGCAAATATATATCACGTCTTATACCGTTGAGTTTCTGTACAAACAATGATAGCACTTACCGTCAATTACAAAACAAAATGTAACGTTTTTTTGAAAAAATAAAAAATAGATAAAGTAACCTGCCTCCACAGTATTGATAGTGATTTGACCACTCTGGAAATAAATTTGAGTCTCTTAAAGAAACGCTATAACTTGAAGATAGTGTAAAAACAACAGATGCAAGTGTTAATCTAAAAAGGTTTGTATATTTATGGAAAAGACTGAAAACAGGTGAAAGACAAACAACAAAATTTACATTCCTCAAAGGATGACAAACTTTATGGAAAAATAATTGAGTGGATGACAATATTAAATAACGATAAACTGTTAAGAAAGTCAGTGATATAAAATCCACAGGTGAAAGTATATTTTAACATCATTTATGTGAATTAGAATGCGTGAACACAAGCAATAAAACAGTTATAAATAATCCACGTATTTCATGGCATTTAAATAGAGATATTCACAAAATAATTTTTAATAATATTATATTATTAATTGATGCTGAGGTTATACAAAAGAAAACTTTCTTGCTATCATCATGTTTCAGTGACATTTACAATAGCAATTTGGAGAATGAATTCAAAAATAACCCTTCACTAGATTTCACTTACATAACTAATAATGTCCTTAAAAATAAGATCTTGAAACATTTTCAAGAGACGATTAAAATTAGAACAAAAAACAAACATAAAATTATAATGCATACGGATAGTAATTTAATTAAAGACAACAATTTAACAAATCTTGAAGAGAATGTCTTGAAGATAGGCAATGTAACTTTAATCCTGCGGAAATTAATTTTAAACATAAACAAAACTAAATTATCGACAAATATGAAACTACAGATTTAATTAATAA
Source organism: Druceiella hillmani (assembly GCA_039881145.1). NCBI lineage: Eukaryota > Metazoa > Arthropoda > Insecta > Lepidoptera > Hepialidae > Druceiella > Druceiella hillmani. Next base: position 25,513,243 of record JAYKKI010000009.1, on the reverse strand, counting down.
TGGGTTCTATCTCAGAAAAATTTGAGTGATTTTTTAAAGATTTAATTGGAGGGAAAGATATTCATCGGAGAGATGGTGTAAATTGTGAAAGATTGACAAGTTCATTGGCCTAAATGCATTTTTTTGTGTCAATCATGGAACTGTTAAACCATCTAAACACATAGCACTTGGTATGACTATGAAAAATCTTACAAACAGTCGGAAAATTATTAATATTTTAAATAGATTACACATTACTGCAACTATAACACCTTCAGAGTTGGAAACTGAAGCTACCATTTCATCTGTTGCCCAATTACAAATTGGTCTTCCTGATATTATCTGTAATCCATCATTATGAACAGATGTGGCATTTCCATCATTTTGACATATTCGTTGACACAATAACTAGAAAATAAATTCTGTGACACCATTGGAACCACATATCAAAATATAGATGGGAGTGTACATAAAAGCTGGATAGACGGTTTGTCATGTTATATATCATAATAGAAATACGTCAAACCTTTGATGCAATATCTAGAAATTTCCTTAGCATGTTAACTCAACTCAACAACAATATTATATTTACCCAATCTTTTACACCCTTAATAAAGGATTGTAAGAATAAACTTCGAGAAGAATCAACCACTCCAGTTTCAATTGGAACTAATTAAATACAACTTATAACTTTATTACTCAGCTCAAAAATATCCAATCCAAAGAAATAATAATGATCTACTGGTGATGTGGTACCATAGACCTTTTATTGGTAAAAAGACCATCTACTTAACTTTAAATGAATGTTATTGCTGTCATGTTGACAATAATCAGGTTATTATGATCAAAGAGGATTTTCTATTGTGTAAAGAACGGGAAGAAGCAAATTCTAGGATTGTGTATCATATTTGCCAAACCAATTCTGAAGTTGTTAGACTCTGAAATTATAATTATACTTCTAGCACATGTTTATAATAAACTTTGGATAAATATTGGAATCTGAAACCACCAAAGATATATCAACAACAATGAATTGTATAATCTACTGGGTAGTAATATATGTAAGGCTCTACCGGGCTTCCACGCAACGACAAGATGTGATTACACACCAGCTTTTTTCCGTAAAGGCAAACTCGGACCTTTTCAATTATTAACTGAATTGAAAAATTACAAATTAGCATTTCAAAATCTTGTTGCTGGTAGCGAAGAGATACTAGAGTGTATTTAGTCTAGTTTGTTGGGGCTCAATTTCTATTATTAGTTGCTGACATTATATTTATATTAAATATGTAAAAAATAATAAATTCTCAACACGTAAAAACTTACATTCCACAAGTTACTTTTTTCTTTATAGTCATGTCCTAGAAAACAATACATTTGAAGGCAAAGATGACAATGATACAAGTATTAATAACAATAGCTGTGATGAAGACGATAACCTAGACGTAAATGAATAAACATTTTGAATCATTTTTTATGTATAATCATCCGACGAATTTGTGGCCGCACTCTTCTAACTCACCTATTCTTCCTGAGATTTAAATTGGTTTTTAGATAGGAGATTTAAATTGGGCTTCTAATTAAGCGACCGACTTTCTGTCTGACAAATTTATATTGAATTCATTAATTATAGAACAGCATTATATTAAAATTTCAAATATACTAAAATGATTTGAAAATAATTTTTTTAATAATTAAAATTGGATGTGGCGTGATGTTAGCAACGACAAAACTATCTGGCAACAAATATTTATATTGCTAAAAGGACATAAATAATTATGAGGAAAAAAAATTTTGTTTTCAAATTATTTCAGAATGTATACATAATTTTCACCTATATAGGAAGGATTTGCACAAGTTAACGCTACCACTCATAGGTGCCAGACATACCGCATTCCTACCTAACTTTGATAAGAAAGTTAATATTCAACCAGCTAACCTAAAATTCATTTTTTCTCGACGTTGCTTGCTCTCATACTATTTATAACAGTAGCCTTAAGTACAATGACATATTTTTGGCTAATCTAAATCGGCCCAGCAATTCATAAGTTAAGATTATTTACAAATAATATAGTTATTACTCAGAAACGGTTTAACATAAAGGTAAATTTTTACTCATTAACAACTATCATTAATAATAGCTCAAATTTTAAATGATGACTAGAGTAAATCAAGCTGTAAACATACAAATATTTATATTTTTATTCATGCAATATACACAATCTCATAATTGAGATGCTTGTAGAGAGTGCATTTCATATTACAAGTGATTATCCCTAAATATTAAGCTATGATTTTTTGAGAATGAAAGGATAGAGTTATACTAAGTGTTAATTGAATTATGGAATAAGCAAATCTGTTCAGTTTGTTTATTAGGAGCCGAAGTATTTCATATAGGTTTATAGGAACCAGTTTAGGTATTACTATGTGAGATTAAATGATTTCTAAAAAAATTATGAAATTAGAAAAAGTTTCATTTAAATGCTTTGATAAATATATAGCGCTTTTCTACGGATTGCAATATTTAATAGATAAATGATTCTACTTATAGACTAAATCATTTTATACCTGACGAACAATTGTGGTAGTTTCAGATAAACATTTCACACCAGAACACATAAATCGTTTATAAGCAAATATTGAGAGACCTAGGCACAATCCACAACCTACTCCCGTAAAAAAGGATATATTCAATTCCATGTCTTCTTTAACGTTATCTTTAATTTTGAATGCTGATAATATAACCTAATAAAATGAATATAGCAAACGAGCACCAACTGTCAATCTTGGCACTACACTCAGTGTTGCCAACTCCAATAAATCCAAGTCGCTAGGCTCAACATTAAAAGTCGCTAAAACGGATTTTATTTATCTCTACCAGGGGCCGAGTCATGTAATATATGTATATATATATGTATATATATATATATATGTATATATATATATATATATATATATATATATATATATATATGTATATATATATATATATATATATATATATATATATATATATATATATATATATTTGTACTATAAAAATAAAACTATGAAAATATTTTTTTTAATTTTAAGCGAGCGGCGAATATTTTTTTGAAATAAAATTACATGCCAATTAATTGCTTCTTAAATACTCTTTCAGAATTGCCCCACTTCTACAATTGCTACTTAATTAATAATTAATTATTTTAAAAATTGATAATCAATTTTAAGAAATTAAATTTCAAGAAAGTAATTTGTCTATAAATCGAAAAATATTTACATTTTATACATTTTTGGCTTAAAAAATTGTTCTCGATTTGCTCTATCAATAAATAAAACTAAATATCTTTTGCAATATTTTAATAATTATCTTCAAAAAAGTTTTGCATGGTAATTACTTCACTTCATAAGTCGTCAGATAAGTCGCTAAATTATTTTTGTCGTCAAAACTTTTTTTTTGTCGCTAAGCCATAGGCAAAAGTCATCATTTCTAACGTAAAGTCGCTAAATTGGCAACACTGACTACGCTACGTGCAGTTATTTTTTTAAATTTTATTACATATTTTGAAAACTATTTTCTTTTCGATACCAAATTATTTGGTGGAGATTTAGAGGTGAGGATTTTAGACTAAATTAACTAGAAACGTCTTGATGAGTATGTACTATAATCTAGTTTGAGTAGTATCGTCTATCAATTAGCATAATGTGATCGAAATAATAAATGATAAAGGTGAATGATTATTTGAAGGTTATTTTATCAAAACATCACATAGGGTAAACCACGATAATAAATGAAGGGATTATTACCTTATATAATAATTTGTTAGGAATAAATTGTTTAGTGCTTAAAATAAAAAAATGTATATTCATTTATGAATATTTTCTTAACTTTATACTTTCTTATTTATATTATCTTTGAAAATTGAGATCTTTTATTACTTTAATAATAATTACCTAAGAAATATACATACCAAAATCTTGAAATTGACAATGTTATTATATATAGGCAGATAAGACAGCCACTCATCTAAACATTAATTGCTGATAGCGTAGTCATTTACTTACAATTTTTCTAACTGTGCTAGGCTATTCCATTACTAGCATAAATAATATACTAAACATACGAGCTAGAGCGCGCTCGCGCACACACACACACACGCACGCACGCACGCACGCACGCACGCACGCACGCACGCACGCACGCACGCACGCACGCACGCACGCACGCACGCACGCACGCACGCACGCACACACGCACGCACGCACGCACGCACGCGCACACACACATATCCATATGTACAACCTAATGACTTTCATTTAAAATTTACTTACTATGTTTTTTTTTAGTAAACAAACAATGTTTACAATGTTTATAAGGTTGATGCATTAGCAACCTGTATTTCTTTATTTACTAGTATTAACTACAGAGATGTAGAAAAATAATATTGAAATATTTCTATTGAACGTCTTATAGGACTGGCCATATAGTCCTGAATTTTATTCCTTACTGGTGTGGTAAACAGTTCAGACATATTTGTCTAACAATATTGTTGAATAATCAGAAGAAACTATATTTTTAGTAGTAAATAAATAAAAAAAAGTTAATGGTTATTTTATGTCATTCGATTTTATATTCATGCCATAATTAAAAAAATATTCTATATGAAAATAAAATGTTTTAACATAGAATATTTTTTAACTATTACTAATATTTACTGTTGCTACTTATTTACAGATTAATATTGCAAAACAGTGTTAAAACACTTTCAAACTGTTACATTTATCTCTTTGTAACATGTTTATTCGATATAAAAACTACAAAATAATGAAATTAATAATACCATGACGGCAATAAAAGCAATGTCACTTCGTAAATACTATAGGTTTTGACTCGACTGACCGTGCAATTTTTCACATGTAACATTTCAGCTATACAAGTCCTCGCAGCCTTTATTTCTTTAGTTAAATGCAATTTTAGGAGCAAAATGTAATTTTTTTAAAAATGATTTTTGAAAATTGAATTAAAATATCTAGAAACTAAATGATTCACATTCTGGTTTTATTCTTCTACTTATTTTTGAGCATTTTTTATTAGATACTCCTATTAATATCTATGTATTATTGTTTTAACTTATTGACTGAACTCCATTAAATAAAAATTAAGAAAAGGTTTATGGTGAGAATTGTGTTGCCATGGGAGACGAAACTGTTTAAAATGATTTGGAACTTTAATATTGATACAATATGTACTGTTAAAGATAGTAATTTATAATCATTGTTTATGTATGTACTACATTTAACGAATAACTTTTAATCATTCAGTAACAGTAAAATGAAGAAATCCACTTGCAAAGACTTGGCACCAGTTGCCATTCCACATGGACCACCCGTGGAATCAGTTGAAGAATATTTCAAATCTCGTATAGAAGATGAGTTGATTAGGTAATTGAATTGAGTATTCTTTGATTGAAGAAAATTAGTGAAAAACGTACTTTTGCTAAAGTTCTACTTAAATCAAATTTATATCGGTATTAGCTTTGGCTTTTTTTTAAGTTATTTATAACATTCATGTAATTTGCCTTTGAATATCCATTTAATAAATTTTGCCAGCTGACGTAATATTATTTACTCATTCAATTTGTGGGTAGTAATAATCTTTAAGATATATTCTGAAGGCACTTCCCATTCTGCAAGGGTGGATAATGGCCAGGATATTGTAATTGGAGTTATATATGGAAAATTTGTCTTAACAGAAAACTACCAGTATGGGACATAGCTAGACCTACACCGCAGATTCTGATGGAACAAGCTCGGAGGGATCTCATGGAAGCTGAAGAAAAACTTGCTACGAAGCGAGTAGAGGAACAAGCTAAGCGTGAGATGATGGACAACAAATGGGATGAGCTAAGACGCAAGGAGTCTCTTCTTAAACAATCTTTCATAAGCTTCAATAAGGTTTATTTAACCTGATGTAACATTTTGTAGGCCATACGCAAACAATTTTATTAGTTTGGCAACTTATAAACCTGCCATCTCTGTATACTGACATTTCAACTTTTTATATGTATTCAATAAATTCAATCGTTAATTATTAGGGCACCGTTGGTATCTATCACTTATCTCCAATGTGTAAGCAGAGCTAAAGTTCCATCCTTGTAGAAATTTTTGGGTATTTGATGGAAAAACCGGTAAAGTTCGATTTTGATATGACTGTTGTCTTTAAATTTTCTATCACATACATTATTAGACAGAAAGCAAAACAGATGGTAATTAGATGGAGAAAGATCTAAAGAGTACGGTGGGTAAAGTAGCATACTCCATCCAAGTGAAAGTAGTAGTAGTCACATGTAGCTTTTGCTACGTGGTGTCGAGCATTGTCTCGTAAAAATAAACTTTGTTTTGATTTGAAGGAAATTTAGCGGTTACTTTGCTCATAAATTTTAACTTTAATTGTACTGTTAGCTTGAAAGAATAACTCCATTTAAACCCAACATGCACTCAAAATGATCTTTTGTGCAATATTTTATTTTGGTCTGGGTTCACCTTTTCTTCAGCTCCTAGCCACTGGCATTTATACTAAAAATTAATATAAGCCACCCGCTTTTCATCTCCTGTAACCAGATACTTCTTCCTCTTGTACTTGGAGCTACTGAGTTCCTATTGTACCAACAATGGGAACTCAGTAGCTCCAAGTACAAATTAGCTCTTCTCTGAAGTTGAAAAAGTGTTGGATCATGTGGTAGCCAAACAGAATATTTCCACTTCTTTGTCAAAACATGAAGTTGTTTGAAGATAGCTCTGCCAAAAAACGCAAACTTAATCTGCGATCTGTTTCAATAAGCCTTTTAAATTTTTCTAAATCAATTGTAGGAGGTCGCTTTGGATGAGGTTTATCAGACAGGTCAAAATCCTCTTCTTTGAAACTTTGGAACCAGTGCTTGGCTGTGGCTTGTGTGTAATAAGAGGTCATCTATATCCATCGTTATGAATGTGAAGTGATGTGAAGAGGATATCTTCATCCATCGTTATGTATATATTGCGTGATGCTTCGCTAATTTTACACCCTAAAGGACATTCATGAATAAAGAGTCCTCAAAGTTCACATCGAAATACTTTCATTTTTAATTTATTCTTTACTCGTCAATTACTCAATTCCAAACTGACCAGAAGTTCGAATGTCACACTCTTTATATACCCTACAAGGAATTTTCGAGAAACATCTATAACATTCCAGAAATGGGTCGAAAAAAGTGGCGGGTTTATAAGTTGCAAACCAAATACATAATTTAAATATTTTTAATCTGGGCACAAATTAAAATATTCTAGACAGCAAGTGTTCATAGCTATTGGAACACTTGCTGTATAGAATCTTTTAGTGTCTTTGATATTAATGAATGCTTTTTGGTGTATATAAAATTGTTATAATAGATAATTCTCGAAAAACTCTGGAAACATCAATTTCTAATTTAATGGAATTTAGTATAAAAAATTTAACTTTTTCTCTGAAATATGCTGCATCTGAATTTTACTGCCAAATGTTTTTCTTCCTGAATTAATATGAATAAATATTTATTGACTTCCAGATGTCCATATCTAATTAATATTGGAATTGATTTCCATGATAATAATAGCATATCCTGACATTAAAATTTGTTTTTTTGATAATTTACTTTAAAATAAAATAAAAATTGTTTTAAAAATAATTTGATTATAGATACAAAAATGCCCAAAAATTGTTAATAAAATAAAATCTAAATTAATAAAATCTAATTTTGGAAAGCTCTGCAGCATTTGAAAAAAAAAATTAGTTACCTATATTGCTACATAATTTTTCTTTCCTTGCTGAAAATGTAACACGGAAAGAACCTAAATTTTCAGTTTATTAGAGAAAATCAAGAGAAACGAAACCGAGCTGAGGCCAAGATGGAAGAAGATATTGAAACTCTGAAACGAAAAACTAAAGAAACAGAGGCTATGAGAGCTCGTGTAGCTGATATGTCAGAGGTGAAAGATCTCATGGAGAGTCAAGTCAAAGCTTATGCTATTTACGAAGTGAGATTGCTTTTATTGTTGATACATTGTTATTAATTTTATTGTTTTCTAGTTTTTATATCAAGTATGTTTAGTTTCAACTAGGGACGTGAATGTAACAGTTTGATAACATTTTGAACATTTGTTTAGAAGTGTTTTGTAATACTAACCCGTAAACAAGTGATATGGCATTGACATAGTTCATGTTAGTGATACAAAGCCCCACACCTCGTCGTGTTACAATTATGCAATGGGTTAGTGTTTTTGTAATTTATTGTGAACTTATAATAGAAATGCACGAGTGCGAATGGTGAGCATGACTCCAGCAGAACTTGTTTGTTGAGGTAATTTTGTAAATATTATTGACACAACAGCCTTATTAGCATGCGCTGCATGGCAAATACTTAACAATTAAGCTATAAAACAACCATAAAATTTATTGTGAACTTATAATAGAAATGCACGAGTGCAAATGGTGAGCATGACTCTAACAGAACTTGTTTGTTGAGGTAATTTTGTAAATATTATTGACCAACAACTTTATTAGCATGCGTTACATGGCAAATACTCAACAATTAAGCTATAAAGCAACCTCCAAAGTCTGATATGATTTAAGTGTAACCACTTATAAATATATGACCTTTATGAAACTGTTTTTAGAGCCTTATTTATAATTTAACTCAATTGAGATGGCATTTCTACTAATATTTTCTTATAAAAAAGAATAAGCTAAAAATATTTTCTCATGTTTATGTTACGAATTTTAAATTGAATCAACAACATGAATTCTAAAATACATATGAGGCTATATTTTAGAATTAAAAATTAAAATTAATTTGAAATTTAAGAATTTATTTCTTAAATTTCAAATTTTTCAATTAAGTTACAAAATATTTAGGAAATTGAAGTTTCCATGTTGCAGAGCATATATAAGTCGACTAGTTTTTTAAAATTAACCTAATGCTTGCGGCTATAACAGACAAGATTTTTAAAATAAATATTAATATTTGTTTTCAGGAATACCTTATGTCGGTTGTTGCAAATTATCCTGAATTTAGGCAGCCTTTGGATGTATTAAATCGCTACGAAGCTTTAGGTATTCATTTGAAATATTTATAATTACTTCTGCAAAGATATTAATGTACAAATAGTTGTCTCTAGAGAATATTTTGTTCATCGCAAAATTATTGATTGACTTAAATTTCATAAAGATATTTGGGAAGAAACTGAATTATGAATATACATAAAAACTAAAGTTTTAATAAATATCAGCGTCTGCATATTGTTAGTAATATTGTAATCATGAAATCCGTCCAACTTGAATAGCATTATTTGTTAAGAGAGTATTGTTATTATTACTCCACCAAGACAATTAGACATCTGGCAAACGTGACGTTCGGTGCTCTTTTTATTTATAGTGCGTAGTCGGTGTGCAAATCATTATACGAAACGGGTTTTATTGATTTGCATGCAAGGAGACCATGGCCGTTGTCTAATATCGAGTACCTCGGTAGTGACCATTTATACAGGAGAGGGAAAAACCTAAATATCTCCTTTATTAATACATCTTTGGCTGACTGAATCATAAACTGTCTATGAATTTATGTACTTTAGCTATCATTATTGTTCATTAGTCAATAAACCCAAGTCGATTAAAAAATACACGCGGTATTGAATCATAAAAATGGAATATTATTATGCATTTTTAGTATTCACGTGTAATTGTGACAGGGTTGAAATAAAAGATTGTGTATTTAAAAAAATTCTTTATTGTTTTAATTAACCCGATTTTGTCAATAATTACGTTAAATCAAATTAATCAGTCTCAAAATTTATAAAAGGTAGGTATGTGTGGTTAATTACCATAATCACTTAAAAAACAAAAAAATAAACATGTAGAAATACAAACTGAGCTAAATATTTTAAAGACTCCAAAAGCAATAAATAAACTTTAGTAAAATCTAGAGATAATAATTAAAGTATCTTTATCTTTGATTATATAGCGTTCATTGTCTTCAGAGAGAACCTTTGCCAATGTCAAGTGTGGAAAAAAAGGCTTAGCAACACTGATTAAGTCATATTTCGGAATAAGTTGGCTACAATTAAACAAAAAATGTCATTATAATATACAGAGAGTACAAAATAAGTATATACAGGTGGGCCATAAGGGTGTTACCGATTTTAATCTTTAATTTCTCGGACGCTGCGGTGCGGTGAGGCGGGGTGTTATATTGCTAGACGCATTGTTTCCTGGAAATTTAGTCACCATGGAGCCGTACACAGGAGAGCAGCGTGCTTGTTATGTCCGCGTGTATTATGAAAATAACCGCATGTATTATGAAACGTGACTTGCATCTTAAAGCCTATAAAATCCAGCTTGTGCAAGAATTGAAGCCGAATGATGCCGGTAACCGCTTTAACTTTGTTAATGAAGTGCTCAACCGCTTTAACAACTTTTTCAACGTAATGTTTAGTGACGAGGCCAACTTTCATCTTAACAGCCACGTTAACAAACAAAACTGTGGATTCTGGTCGGAGACTAATCCCCGACGACTTCATGAACGTTCACTTCACAGCCCTAAGCTTGTTGTTTGGGGTGCAATATCGGCAAACGGTATTATCGGGCCATACTTTTTCGAGGACGAAAGAGGTTGCGCGGTGATGGTAAGAGTCCACAATTATTGCGATATGATAAGAGAGTTCTTGATTCCGGCCTTGCAAGAACATCAAGGGTATACGTCCAGGATATGGTTCCAACAAGATGGTGCCACATGCCATACTGCCAGGGTCTCCACAGCCCTTCTGAACGAAATTTTCCCGGGAAAACTTATTTCACAAAGGGGGAATATTGAATGGCCCCCACGTAGCCCAGATCTCACTCCGTGTGATGATTTTTTATGGGGGTACCTTAAATCTGTAGTGTACGACAACAGTTCAACAACTTTACAACAACTCAAGAGAAACATTATCCGGGAAATTAACAATATTCCGAGAACAAAGTTTCGCTGGTTGTTCCAGAATGTGCGACTTCGTTTTCAAGAATGTCAAGAAGCTGAGGGGCGTCATTTAAACAACATTCTATTACTTCTATTTTGTAAAAATACAAATAAAAATGTTGAACGAATTTTAGTGGTTTTTAAATTTCACTTTGAAACCCTCAACACCCTTTTGGCCCACCCTATACAAATATACAAACAAACATAAAAACAAATAAATAAATAAGAATATAAATATGAAAAATTCTATATTTGATGTCGTTCTTTCTTATGAACTGAATGATTAATCCTAAAATGGGTTTGTTGGCAATAAATAAAAGTGATCTTATGTTGATGGGCAATTGAATTTTATATTTTAATAATTTGGAAATAAACGAAGGAAATCTATTATTCAATGGACATGAAAAAATAAAATGATTTAGATCGCCTTCTTCAGGCCCACAATCGCAAATTGGAGATTCTCTGACCCGCAGTCTAGCCAAATGGGTAGGAATAGAACAATGACCCAAATGCATGCGAGATACCATAGAGGATTCCTTTCGAGAGAAAGTAAATTTTCAGAACGAAGGTTTGGTAGGTATAAAATGTTGGATCTGGAAATATCCCACACCCGTAATCTGGGATGATCTTTCCCACGCCCTCTGCCAGTCAGATGTCATCGAGAAATGAGTCATGGGAAGGAGATCCTCAATGAAATTAATAATGAAACATGGATCCCCGTTCACGGCGGCAAACCGAGCTTTTGCGTCGACTATTTCTTTACCTGCTATGTCACAGTGACTAGGTATCCATGAAAGAATGACATCGGATCCCGATCTTTCCAAATCAAGCGTAAGTTGCTTACGGAGAAACAGGAAATCACAGTTCGAAGAAAATGGATTAGCGAGAAGGGACTGTAAACAACTTAAGGAGTCAGAGAAGTTAAGGAGTCTGCAAATTTTTTTGACTAGAGCATAATTCAAGGCTTCCACAATAGCACGGCATTCCCCGGAGAATACCGAATACTCCTTAGGAAGGCGAAAGTATGCTGAATGAGCAGTTGATTGAGAGTAAAATGACGCTCCAACATAGCAATCTCTAATGGTTTTTGATGCATCTGTGTATATTCGCATCCAATCCATCCAAAAAGAATTCAAGATAGAATTGAACAGCGAATTAGCATTTTTGGACTCCTTATCAACTCCATAGATAAGGATTGGAACAGAAAATGGTTTTGCTTGAACTCCAAAATGCTGAATTGCATTTAGTACCCATGGCCCTTTCAAGTTTTGGTTCTATTTGAAGGTACTTGTTATCAACTTTTTTATACCCAAAATAGGCTTTCTTAACCTAATATTCTATCCTTCTTATTTGATTTTCTTTTCCAAGTTTCACAGACAATTTTCATTTTCTTTTTCTTGACTTATTTGCAGCTATCAAGGTCACTAAATTCCATAGGTTCTAGGTTGGTAATATCAAATAGAGGAACATAGTCTTGATCGGCGGTGGAGTCATCAGGAGAAAAATCTACAACGGTTTCTTTTGCAACATCTAGAATAACAGTGGATGAAATGCTGATATCATTAGGTGAACAATCTATAGCCATTTCTTGTCCAACGTCAGGAGTAATATGGATGAAGTGCTAGGACAAATAGGGTAAAAAATAATAGTTAAGGTATCACAATTAGCTGTATCATTATCAGTATCAGTTGGCTTGTTTTTCGATGAATCAGGGAAATTCTACTCAAAAATTGTGTATGAATTTTGGGAAAGCTTTTATCCAAAATTTGCTACCTTTTACAAAGAAATTACTGAAGTCGTCTTTGAAGATCTCTTAATGTTGTGACTTTCATATTGGAATATAATCAGTATTCTTCTTCTCTGTCTGCAATGATTTCTTCTCCGTTTCCCCTCCGTTCCTTTTCCATAATTATTGTGTTTAGCTATTAAAATAAAATATTAAATATAACCATTTGAAAAGGAAAGGAGAATGTACTAACATCATATAACTACCACAAGCATATAAATGTTAATATTTTATTGATATAATTAAGAAAGATATCTGTAATATTTTTCTTGATTAAATCAATCAAATGTTAACGTTTATTTACCATTTAATCCAATTTTTATTAAAAAAATATTTATATTTAGGAGCTACAATTAAATGACCACATATTCTAAGTTATATTGCGTAGATTATAGATAATACGGCATATTGGAAATAAATTTGCAGGATGTCCACTGTCGCAGTTTTGTCTATTTAGGTTTGAAACTATTTGCTTGGTTAATGCTTATATGTGAGAACATAGGACGAAACCAATCGCTACCAAGAACCTACAGGGGTGAAATCTAAAGTATGATTTTTTTGTACATCCGCCGTATGAGCTACTGTCGGTTAAGCACTATTAAAGTATCACTGACGATATGATTTTTGGATATACTTATATACATAGAGATTGAAATGTTAAAATGTAACATAATTTTTATTTTCAAAACTTTTAAAAAGCAACCCTGCCCTTAGACCTTATTAAAAAGAAGTATAATGATAGATTTTGAACTTGAGACCATTTTGTTAAAAAGAGTGAACAAACCATAAACTTAAAAGAAAATGATGTGTAGAAATAACAATTTTTTAATTGAAGTTGAATTTTTCAATTTATTACTTATTTTTATAAGATCTATTCATATAAAATATGTTTTCCTAAAAAAATATCCAGTTCCATAATATTATATGATTTCCAAATTAATTTAAAAATATGGCTACTTATTCATTACATTATCCAGTCGCTGCAAAGACAACACTGACTGCTCGACAAGAGAAGGACTTGGACACGTTGGAAAATGCACGGGCTGAAATGGCAAAGTTGACGGAAGATAAGAAACTTGTAATCATGGGTGTGAACAACACACTTGCAAATTTACGGGTACACTTTAGATTTTTGATTTTACAATTACATTGAATATATTTGTCTCTTTTGGGAAAGCCAATTTGTAATTGGCAGTTTACAAATGTCCTTTTGTGACTCTATTTAATTTAGTTTTCATTCCCTTTTTTCCATATTATTAATTTGAATAAATTGTATTAAGTATGGTTGAGAAATATTTGAATTTCTTGGGTGTAATTATCAAGAAATGTGACAAAACGAAAATATTAACATAAGTTCGTCATATGACTTTAACTGGTTATACTCGTATAACCAATTGAAGTCATTCGTCATCAACAGTGTAGAAATAATCATTTTCTTACTGGTTATACTTATATAATTAATAAATTATTAATAAACAGTTAATAAACAGAGAAGAATAAGTAGGGATGGCATGGCGACGGCAAACTTGGTGCCATGCCATTGCCGGCTAGTGTAAAAAATCCCAATCCATGTTACAATCTAACTTAAACAACCTCCAGGTACTACTTTGACATAAATCACAATAGTTCTATATATGCACTATTAGATGGCTGCACCATGGCATTACCTTGTTGATTGATTTCTGATGATGTTGATATAATTCATAACAGATGCTACTGGTAATTCAGTGTTATCCTTAAATTTGTTTCATGGAGATTCTGTTTATGATGTGAATATCCATAAAAAAAAGATATAGTACTAATTAACTATATATTAATAATATATTGCAATTTCAGTGGCGCTATGACAAAGCTAAGAATAAAATGCTGAAGTGGGAGCTAGCCTTAAACCGTATGAAGGATACAGCGGCTCTGAGACATATGGAACTAAATCAGGTCAAGGATGCCATATGGAGCCTATATTTGAAAATTTGCAAGAATAAGGGTACGTACATTTAAAGACAATTTATGTTCATGTAATATCCGTGATTAAAAATTATTATAAATCCTAATTTAATTAATGGGAAATTCTATAATAATTAGAAAATAACTAAATATATGTTATGATTGAATTAATATTGAGGTAAGAGGATTTATGGAAAAGTATTTCATCTAATTTTTATTATTTATTGTCTCATATTTTTTAATTTAATTAAATACTGTCCGACTAATATTTGAAACTAGTCTTTAGCTAAGTTATAGCTATTCTAGCTTAGCACTGTAGTTTCATAATGTAGCTTAGAAGTGTAGTTCATAAGTTAGTGTAGCTTCAATTGTATTTGACAAAAGACTTTTTGTTTCACTTTTATTTTAGGTAATTTTTCTAAAACTTTAGAAAGATGACAAAAAGGATTATGCCAGATCTGACTGAGGTTAGCACACATCAGTGAGCTTCATATGAAAATAAGCAGTGGCTGGGTTTGATGAATTTGGTTGAGATCGAAATCCACATTACTAAGAAATACAAGAGAAATTTATTATTGTCATCCTTGATGAATCGTAACGGTTTATTTCTATTTACAATATGATTTCATATAACTGAGTGTCCAAACATGACAGCATGTAGTAAGCTGAAGCTTACCACACTGAACCATTGCGGCTCAATGTTAGCATTTGCAAATTAACATTTTACTAGTTACTTAAATCACTGCCTAAATTTCTTACTCAATTTCTTGTAAAGTTCATTGTGCACCGATCCTATAATGTATTTCGAGAAACCATATCTATGGTCCCAAGGTATGGCATTCTCCTTGTAAGATTTAGAAAATATTCCCAAGAATGAATTTTCGAGGGAAAGCTATTTGTAAATAAAAATATGGGGACTTTTATTTACTTATTATATTGCAGGTCTTACACCCAAAGCAAAAAAAGCTGACTTTGAATCTCAGTTAGTTATGATAATGAGGGCTCTCATCGAGCTTAAAAAGATCCTGGTGATTGCCGAGCAAAGAGTGGCTAAGGAAATGGCCTCTACAGCTGTTGCTTCGTGAGTTATTGTCCTTTTTTATATTGAATCTCATAAAAGGGTATTGAAACCATGAGTTACTTTTGAGTAGTCCACCGACAGACACAAAGCTTATAGACCTTGCTCAACAGATACTTTGCCGGTTTTGGCTGGTCTTTTGCCTGCCGACCTCGCGGTCGTTAAACACATGGCACATTTTGTTTTGGCACGAGACAAATATTTTGATGCGGGGGTCCGTCAATCTTCGAATTTTTATTATAAGAATCCCTGATTGATAGAAAACGACTATTTTAGAAATCGTATGTGCTCATTGACAATCTAAATGGCCTTCCGCTGATTTCAAGAGGGAAACAACCAGGTTATTTTTCCTGAACAGTAGAGTAAGAACTGGCTCGTTAGTGACTAGTCTACTTCTCAATTTTTAACAGGATATGGTTCATTTCATGCCAGTTTGTTTTAGATTCGCCCTTAAGGATAGTCTGGACTGTTCCTGCGGTTTCAAAACAGTACATTTTATATATATATATATATTTGACTTGGAGGGTAACTGTCCCCTACGGTGATGCATTCCCTAATAAAATTTAAAACACAGTACATGAATCATGTTTTGTTCCACTGCAGTGAGTGCAATGAAGCACGTAGAGTTTTGTTGGAGAGCATTAGAGTAGAATCACACGGAGCTTTGGAACATGGTATCTTTAATCACCGTAACTTGGTTGAGAATGGACCGATCTTTGAGTCATTCAGAACATTCATAGATGCGTTCTTGAAAAAACGGAGTTACTGTATGACTCATTGCGAAGGGACAGTTTTTAACCCAGTTGGATGAAAGTGCTCGATAGAAGATACGGAATACAATTAGGGAACCTTTGAAGGTACCCTATTTTACATAAGGAGAGATCTCCTTCTGGGACCCATAACATCTCTCCTTTTGTGTCCACTCTTGTTTTTTTTTACATTTTATAATGAGACACAGTACATTTATTACAAAGAAATTAATTTAAACAGTTGATATTAAAATGTGCAAATTTTTTTTTCAGGGGGACAGAGCCGGATTAGTTGACTATAAAACATTATATTTATATTTAATAATTCCATAGTCTAAAAAATTTATTAAAATATAGTAATCAAGAGGATATTTGGTTGATTTTCGATGAAAAATGTTTGCATGTGGGCACTGGGTTACATTTCAAATAAGTGTTTGAACATGAAACAATATTACTTTTTTATATAGTTTGGTATTAATATCATCAAGACACATCAGAATTGCATCATCGCTTCAACATTCTTGGGAATACTTCATAACCTTAGCTGCATAAATTGTTCAAGGTAGCAATGGAGGATCTCTTTAGTCACAACAGAATAATCGTAGTTATAAAATCTTTATGATATGTATGATTTCTACATGTTGCACAAATGGATTAAATTTTTACTATGTGTATCTATATCAATATATTATACATTTTTGTTTCAAATTTAAAGCGGTGATTAGGATTGTGGTTTTTACAATGAAAAATGTAGAATGAAAATTTTATAATCCGTCATTAATTGATAAATTAAAGAATAAAAACAGATCTAGAACACTAACTTTATATTTTTTAGTCCTTTGATATAAATAGAAAATTTTAATAAGATTATTCAAATAATGTGGTCTAAAAAACAACAAGAAATATAGAGACAAAGATGAATTTCTTTAAAAAGATAATGTAGTTATAGTAGTGTTGAATGAAAGAGAATTAGCTATCAAAGTTGTCATAGCTAATTCTCTTTCATTTAACACTTATCTATATTGGACATATAGTCAGTTGTCTATGAATAACTCACTTGTTTATGGGCTGCAATTTAAGAAGGTAAAGGTGGGAGAAAATTACAATGCAAGCCACAAGGATTGGCACTACATTTTTCGCACTGTGTTGGGTGATTAGAACACATTTAGTTTGATAATATTATTTTCTACTATCAAAAGTACACAACTTTTTGCTATTGAGAAATTGATCTTATTTTTTGTACTATTTTCATATCATTCATGCAAAATGCATATCTATTGAAAGTCATAAAAATGAATGCCTTTTTATCTCCATATAATTTATTCTTTTGTTTCACAAATACAGTTGTGCTCAATAAGAGTGAGAACAGTTTATTGATAACAATAGTCATTACAAAAAAGGATTATAAAGAATTCCCAAATTAATTCTTTATAATCCTTTTTTTATCTAATGAGCATTTACAAAATATAATAAGCATAGAAAGAATATTGATTTATGCAATGAAATTTGTAAATTTTAAAGATATGAAATTTGTTTTTAATAAACAAATTGTTTGACAATAAAAATGAAAAATACTAGGACACAAAATGTACTTGTTTCGAGCATGTTAAAATCTGATTTCATGTTGCATATTTCCACTAACAGAAAATATGAATAATGATATCTTATTTAAACTATTTAGCAAATTTGTCTTTCCATTTCACTTTCATATTTCATCTCTTTATACCTTGCAAACAGAAAGCAATTTGAATTAGTGGGTGTTTTCATACCCTACTGCTATTTTTACATGATTGGAAAATAATATGTAGTACATACAGTACATGTTACTTGTTTCGAGCATGACAATAAAAATGAAAAATACTAGGACACAAAATGTACTTGTTTCGAGCATGTTAAAATCTGATTTCATGTTGCATATTTCCACTAACAGAAAATATGAATAATGATATCTTATTTAAACTATTTAGCAAATTTGTCTTTCCATTTCACTTTCATATTTCATCTCTTTATACCTTGCAAACAGAAAGCAATTTGAATTAGTGGGTGTTTTCATACCCTACTGCTATTTTTACATGATTGGAAAATAATATGTAGTACATACAGTACATGTCCGACAATACATCGAAATAAAATGAGGCTTTTTTTTTTACTATAATTGTAAATCATTTCTGTACGGAGTTTGTTTAATTTTTCACATATTTCTGTTGTATATGCTCCTATGCTGACTTAATGAGGTTTTAAATTTTATTCACATCGGACTTTGTGGGCATTGGGATGTAGTGAAAAATTTTTTCAGAAAGATTAGATTTGTACTGTGTAATGTTTTGCAACTTCGATATATTTCTTCAATTAATTTACTGTATAGGTCTTTAGTGTAAAATAAATTAGAAGCCACATTTTTCAACATTTCACTTATGAAGTGTTTCGATTGTTAAATGGAGTAATTTCATGCCTTATTTTCTTTAGAAGACCCACTTTTTACACTTAAGAACTTCCTGAACTTCCATTGTCATTACGTTTTTGCAATTCTGGGCATGGGCATGGGCAATTAATGGAATTCTCCCCTTTTCCATGGTATTTCATTTCTCAATCACTTGCTTGTGATTGCACTACAGCAGAGGGTAATTTGTTTTTGATGAGTGAAAATAAATTTCTTGAAATATGTTATTAATTTAACATTATTGAAATGATTAAATGTTATATTTATCACAAAGTTAATTGTGTTATCATTGTTTGAAAGTGCAACTGTATAACTGTAATGATTCTGTAATTGTATGAAAATAAATAAAAAAATGTGTAGTACATTTCCAGGCAAGCAAACAGTTCTTAAAAATCTATATATGTTAGTGCTGAGCTTTATTACATAAATGCAATATGGGAATGTCGCAGTGGCTTCTATATGTTGTATGAGAATAACATAAGACAATCAATAAATTTTTTGGAATCTTATCCTGTTATTGACATAGATATACTATTTAACTTTAATGCAAGGGTTAAGTGTCCTGTATACACGCACACCAGGTGCCATGCAGCATTATCATATCAATATTCGATGCAACGCATAGAATAATTTATTTGCCCTTGAATCGTGAGTGATACGGATATTATTTTGGGAAACAAAAAATCAATGATATCGGTATTTTCTTAAATTTTTTTATGAATGTTCTGATAACGAAACTTTTGAGCATAATTATGATTGAGAAAACATTGAAAATACTAAATATTACATTATTGAAAATTAATAAAGGTTCAATTAAAATAGTGTTACATTTTTTTGTCTTATATTTTAGAGAGGAATCTTAAAAATTGCTATATCAATTGAGCAACACCTTTATATTAAACGTAATTGTCCATCTGTCAGTGTGAATCATCTGATCTGTAATGCACATTTACTGGGCAAGCGAAGGTTGTAATTAAAGGAAGTTAGTTTTTATCATATTAAACTGAAAATAATAGAGATGCGTTTTTAAGGTTAAGTAAAAACATTTCAGAAAATATTGAATTTTATTTATTTTTATTTGTGATAATTAAATATAAATTCCCGTAAATGTAACTTAAACTGATTCAACATTCTTACATAAATAGGTTAAGTAATAAATGTAACAAAATGTATTTATATATAAATATTACATAAACTAAAACTTTCTTGAATGTTTCAAAATACAATTAATAGGTTAGCTTAATATTTTGGCGCTTTACAGATGAACCAAATAGATGAGTCTTGCTGAAAAATAATATATATCCATAAGTTAATTTGGTTTTAATCCTTTGAAATACATTTAGCGATTGCCAAAGTATAAAAATATTACAGGGCTACAGACTATATTGCTAGGCTGTTACTACTTTCAAGTAATTAATTTCAGTTTTATTTGTGCACTTAGGAGAGGTAGAATACAAAATTCATAACCTTTCATAACTGAGAATATTTAACACAAAATTCTTATCAATTTATAACAATGTTTAATTTGTACTAGGTCATATGTTGGTATTTAATTAACAGATGGATTGTTGAATGCCTATTTTATTTAAGTTATACTTCTTTAGGTGCGTTATAAAAAAATTATGAGTGAAATTTTACAAATGCGACAAAAATTCCACTCCTATGTGACATGGAGTCACACAGGCGTCACTCACTAAACATATATTTACATAGTTTATTCGACAGATGAGTGGTCCACCATTTTATTTTTCTGCTGGCATTCTATTGTAAGCCAATCATCTGCTAGACCGTTTTCTAATTGTTTATTTGACAGATGAGTGGTCCACCCTTTTATTATTCTACTGGCTTTCTGTTGTAAGCCAATCATCTGCCAGACTATTTCCAGTTTGGTATTTATTTATCTGCATTGTATATTATAAATCTTATCATTTATTAAATATTGAAAATTAATGAATTACAATAAATTTCAGGTAATTTATTTTCATCTTTAAATTTCATTTAGGTTGTATTAGTAAATTTAACATTACACACATTTTTACATTCAATTGATTGCTTATTTCTTTTGATTGATAGATTGGTATTCATTTACATTTTAAAAGTAATTAAATGTAACTTTTAATTAAGTTTAAATTTAATTTAATAATAATATTGTAGTAAATAATAATGATTGCAATTCTAAATAAAAAGATCAAAATTTTTTACTACTCTGTATGAGAAAATATTAAAGTTGAAGTGCGATAATTTGGAAACAGTTTAGCAGATGATTGGCTTACAATTGAAAACCAGAAAATGATGGATGGAAAAGAACTATCAGTCAAATAAGAATTTAGATTTTACCAACTGTATTTAGAATTACGCTCCCGTCCTTTCATTACTTTTTTCCATTAATTATTTGCTTACTGAATAAAGTTATTCCTGTATTATGCCAAAGAAGTATAACTTCCAAAGCACATAAGTACACACAATTTTTTTTATTTATTTGTTTTTTGGCAAAAAATAAAGAAGAGTTGTGTCTTTATTTATAAAAAATCGGGTCTATTTCTATAAGTTAATTCTGTTGCAAATTGAGACATTGTGTTTTTTGGTCTGCCTCTGATTTTCTTCAATTTCCAAAAATAAAAAATTGATAGTGTTCTATTAATAATTGGAACCTTTCATTTATCTTTATGATTGCCCTGTCTATACATAATAAAATTTAACTTGAAAATTTTCTTTATGATCCAAGATGGTCTCATCTGCAGTCTCGTAATTAAAATGCCTTTTTTGAGGACACTGGCGGACAGTTTGAGCATATTCAGTTTTACATTCTAATTCCTTCACAGTTAATGCCGAGTCAAACAACAACTGTACAAATACAGTGTATATGTGGTTTGCAGCTAAATTTTTTCTGACCTGATTATAGCATTTTGATGGCCTCTGGAAGAATGACATCTGGTTCTTGCAAAACTTTTACTTACAATATTAATTTTTGTAAATCAACATCAATAAGCTTGCTATATTCCTTCTGTCACTGTCATACTTCTTGCTTGAGAAAATAGTGTATAATGCATCTTAAATAGTTTCCAAATTAAGGCGAAGTTTTCTGAGAGCATCAACTCTACTTTCTCATTATGTATTTGAAAGTGATTTTAATGTTAAAATGGGTATTTGATTCATAATGGCATTCCGATTTGATGCTGATCCAGAAAAATATATAAATTTTCTGTACAATTGAAGAAGTTTGTTATTTCCAATGAGCTTTTTGCAGCGTAATTTACCATTAAATTAAGACTATGGGCCACACAAGAAATGTAAAAATTTGTGGTTTCAAGTCCAAAATTGTTTTATGGATGTCTATATTTTTTTGCTCTCATATTTTGTCCCATTATTATTTATATCTATAGTTTCGCATATTAACAAATAAATTCAACTCTCGTTCAATAGTATCAATAACAGGTAAACAACCTAAACAATGCTTTTTCACTTCAGCAGGAGTTATAGAGGAATTGGGAAAAAACCTTAAAACACCAGTGGGTTGTTCTTTGTGTGAGATATCAGGTGTGCAATCTAGAATTATAGAATGGTATTTAGATTGTTTTAAAAGATAACTATAGTGTTTTAATTTTTTCTGGAGTTATATTGAGATGCATGGGATGTTGAGCACTTCGAATTCAAGAAATGTGTTCTGATAGTGTATTATCAAAATTAGAAATACATTCCACTAACTTTACATTCCACTAACTTGTCTTTATTGAATTCATATAACTTTTCAGTGATTCTCCTAGAAGGAAAATTTTGACAAACTAAAAATTTAATTATTTTGATTATTCATTCCAAAATTGCTGTCCATTTCGTTCCTTCATGGTCAATTTCAGCTTGATTACCAAAGTCTACTGTTTGCCTTTTCACAAGTAATTTTAAATTGAAGGCAGTGATATTATGATTGAAAAGCTTACAGTAAAAACAAAATACACAATGACTAAATGTGTAACACACAAGCCAATATCAATAAATAATTTCTTTGCTTTTTAACCTTTAATGAAAAAATGTATCTGTAAACGTCCTGTTATTTCCATCTGAAAGATAGTCTTTTAGTCCAAATTGGTCCATGTTCTGAATAAAATAATCTTAACTCAGTTACAATTATTTGAGGCCAAAGAACAGGTTCATTTACAACAGAAAACATTGATGCTGGTAGGGTTTCAGTGTCGAGGTTGATTCTAATGCAGGCGAGGCACGTGTATGGGTAAGTGACTTCTGAAATAAATGTGGTGTTTAAAATGGGTGTCCTTTCTAAATGTTGAAATGATGTTGATGAAAATATACCTGAAAAAGAAAATTCCATGGTTCGATTATTATTTAAATATTGGTGCGCAGCCTAAATTTAACATATTTATTTTATGAAATAGTTAAATATTATTTATGGCTCTACTATATCGGTATGGAAAATGGAACTAAATTAAGATCATATCTTCATAACAGACAACAGTTTGTTAAGATAAAGTATAATGCAGAAGGTGAACAATGTAACCTAAGATCAATGATTATTGATTGTTGAATTTGGGGTATCACACAAATGGAATAATAACAGCACACAGTCTAGTCAAGAATCAACTAAAAAATTACTAAAAACTTTCCAGTTCCTAAGTGTACATTTACTAAAATTAACTTAACGGTTCGAAAGAACTTTCAATCGCTCTAGTCAGCTTTTTTATTTTTTCTTCCTTCTGCTGTTTCTTTTTTCAATTTTGAGCACCCGATGGTCCCTTTTCCCCTTCTGCTAATCCGGCCATCTGCAACAAAAACATGAAAATAAGTAAATATGTATATCTCATCAGCATTGGACTAGAAGAATGTGCTACTGAATTAATTTAAAATGTTGTTGGTAATGAAATGAACTAAATCAATATTAAATAAGAATGAGGCATTACTTTTCAATTAAAAAAGATGCATTATTCCAAACCACGAGGGATACTCGGCCTGATTTTCGCATTTTCTAATGATATTTACTATATTACAGATTTGAACTGTTTAGAGATATAAAACCAATAAGAGGATAAAACTTTTAAAAATTCAAAAAATCCGTCTTACCTTGACGAAATAAATTTCTTTGAGTTTTAATGTAAATCAAACGATATAGTTAACATGTTCCACTATTTTTTCACGGACGCTGAGAACAACTCGCAATGAGTGTTGCAAGTCCAATGAAATAATTTGTTTATTGTGTACTAACTGATGACAAATAGATATACTCCTTGAAAATGGGTCATTAACAAGTACAGAAAATTTGCAAAAAGTACTTCAAATAATAAAATTACACTTCAAGATATATGCATAAAAACACATTTTTCACAAGTGGACTCTTGAATAACAGCGCCTTTTTTACTTGCCCATTCAGTCTAAATGAGCTTGAATCAAAAATAATGAGTTTTTTAAAAATAGTTTGCAACTACCAGCTACTAGTGCGGCTGCCTTCGACATAAATCTTTTGAAAGGGCAATTTCGCCATGCGTTTTTATCGGTGGAATCGAAACATAATGAAATAATATCTACATAATTTAATTCTTAGGTTTAAGAGCTGATTTAATTTACACATCACAATTAGGTTATATTATTGACATGCCGACTATGACATCGCTGAAATAAATACCCGAACACGAGGTCATGTGAGCGTATAAAGTATTTGGTATTATTGTTGCTATCTCTAATGGGGCGTGCACCTCTGCCTTTTTTATTATAACAAAATTGGGAAATATATAAATTTGTACCGTTTTCTAATACACCGCATGCCACGTGGTATATTAGACATGTTTAAATATCTTCAATTACAATTTTTTTGAATGGCGATTTACGTGGCACGTGGTGTATTAAACAAGTTTTTTATAATTTTTTTATTAATTATTTACATGTACTGAAACCAAGATATAATTTTTCTTATTTCTCTTGTTAAGTGGTTTATATAAACTTTAACAATTTAATTTTATGGATTATTATAGCTAAATCATTTTAGATCAAGTGAAAATCTACTTTTAAAGAAAGTTAAGTGGATCTCACCTAGGAACAGTACATGTGCGAATATTGTATGGTGTATTTATGTCACCAGTTGTTAAAATTACTAAAATTTCGTCCTCTGATAATGGTTTGACCAGTTCCATAGGAGGTCGCTGAAATATATGTTCTTCCTGGCAGCTGCCAAATAAATTTTCATAAAGTTCATTAAATTTTAAGAAAGAAAACAATTTCAACTTTTAATTAAAATTACTTAATGTTGTAACTTGGTGTCTGTATTAAAAAGTTAGGACTAAATAAACCTGTGTATATTAAATGCCTACTGAATGATAGCAAGTGACAAATTTTCAATGTTTATGTTAAGTTAAAAATAAGCGACTCACTATGCACATGGTGTGTATAAAACACTGGTTGGTTCAGGTACAAAATATTCAGTTTTAATTTTCAAAGAGAGTTGAGTATGAATGTGACATTTCAATTTCTTCTTTTCCTTCTTCTTAGACTTGGCTTTTGGTGATTCTTTTGTTTCGTTAGTTACTAATTTGTGCGATTCTACAGAACTTCTATCAAGACTCTCATCTGTTTCAGGACTTGAAATATATTTAATGCTTTTCTTTTTTCCTTTTTTGTGCTTATACTAAAATGAAACACAATTTTATATTGCTATGTGATTATTTATGAGTCTGCAGCTGTTTTGGTTTAAATATTTTCAATTAAATTAAGTTAGTTGATTGAAAGATATGAATTTCACATCTGGCTTGGTTTTGAAAAACCTTTCAAAACATTCTTACTAATTAACAGGCGACTTTCAATCTTCAAAAATTTTTACTTGTGCATATTTTTAGGTCACTACTGACTATATTTCTAACTGGATACAAAAACATACCTTGTTATGCAATGCTAAAGTAAATAGTTCCATAACGCTTTCACCAATTAGTTTTAAAAATATATGATAATTATTTTTTGTTACTTTGTATTTTTCTCCTAACAGGTTTAGCAATGGATTCATGTCCAGTGATAACATCCTGTAACATACGGAATTAGTTAACTAAAATAAAAAAGTATTTATTTTTAAAATCACAATATTAAGAAATTTATATATATAGTTTTAACAAGCTGACTGCTATGGTTTTGGGCATGCAAAAAGGGACTATGACTGCATTTTGTTTAAATGGCTTTTTTAAATAATAGGAATTTACATTTATTAACATTATTCTTACTGGTTTAGCTATTTATTCAACTAAAGAACTTTTCAGCCCAATTTTGCAACATATAACTATTTATATTAATTAGTCATATAAATTCTAGAAAAATTTTGTAGATTTTAATGTTGGGTAAAGTCCTTATAAAATATTACTTTGATGTAGCTGTAATATTTTATTTTGTTTTAACATAAATATTCTTGTAAGTTTTCAGAAAACCGATCACAGCAGAAAGTTTGTAATAATTAACAATATTATAGCTTTTCCGTAGATTTTCACGCTATCTACAAATATAGTTATAATGGTTTAAAACTTTAACTCAAAAATACAAATGGGTCACTTCAACTTTATTTAAATCATTAAATTTTATTACCGAAAACCCTTTTACTATAAGCTAGATGATGGTTGATGAAAATTTCATGTTATTCAGATAAACCGTCTTGTGAAAAACCCAAAAAAACAAATAAACAAAACAATTCCTTTCTATAAAATATTACTGACAACCATCAAAACGAACATATTGAAATGAAAAATTTAAATGTACATTTTTTGCTTTTTCGTATAGTAACACAATTGTAACTATAAAACACTCTCAATAACAGAATTTTGAGCATTTAAAAGAAATGTTATTAATCCATATGTAGGTTTAATTTTCAGGTGCAATTTTTCATGACACACTGGCAATGACAAATATGAATGGAAAAGAGAAACAATAGAAAATCTCAAAGAAAAATGCATTCATTCATTTTTTGTCTGCCACAGAATAAAGAATGTGCATTAATAAGTACCGTGCAGACAATTAAACAAAATTTTATATTCGGAAGAGGTCATAATTAAAAAAAGTAATTTCTTATGAAATGGAACACAAAAAAATTTCTAGACAAGGCTAGGAATATATGTTAAAAAGATCCAGATTAAAAAGGCAGGTAAAGGATGTAATGGAAACAATTTTTTAATTTTTTTTATTGAAAAAACAATTTGCAAAATAACAAACCTTATAATTTTTTCCTTAATAGTTGATAAATGGCTACTAAATAGTCTCTTATTTTATTTCAACCATTTAGAACCTGTATATCTACAGAATTTTCTTATTTTGAATAATATGTATTGATACAAGTCAAAAATCAATAACATGAAAACATTATTCAATAAAATAATTTAAGATGTCATCTTTAAATATCGTCTAGACTGAGGTATGGTTCAATGGACCTAAATTCGGTTTCTTTAATTTTATGTGCAATTCCAATATAATTACGAAAAAATTAAGTTATGTGTCTTTTTATTATATACGTACAATAAATAAAGTAAATAAGATGTTTATGATTTTTTAAAAAATATGTGCCAAGTTTACCCTTTCAAATAATAGAATTAGTCTGGTATTGGCAGAAAATGTCAGGCGGAGTCTTACCTCACCATCTCTTGAATTTGAACCAATGCGTAATACAAATCCGAGCTGACCTTATTGAATCTATCTCTCATATAAAGTTTAGTCTTTTTCGCTTTAGCACGTTGAAACCGCAATTCTTCAATTTCTTCATATCTCCGGATCTTTTGTTGCCAATTTTCAATGCGCTGTTGTTCTAAAATTTTGTTTAGTTGAAGATTCAAATATGTATGTTATAAAGGCGATGTAATAATTTTTAGGCATTTTTAGGTACACATACAGTAGCAAAGTAAATTTAAGGGGAATTTTAAGGAAAATAACGTGATAATGATTTAGCTATTTACCGTTTACCGGGTGACCGTTTAACGGTTTAGCTATTATTATTTTTAATTACAGTTTTTATTTACAAACATCAACTAAACTCCAGCTGTGGCATATTTCACTACCTTCTTTCAATATTATACAGGTTCTTATATGTAGCAATCTGTTAAGATTTATATTAAGATTAAGATTTTAGTTCTGTTAAGATTTTACCCTTCTGGGTAAAATCTAGAATTTGATCATACCTAATCTTATAAAATTTCTATCAAGTCCTGGTAATACACATATATATCACTTTCCCTTACTAATCTTTTAAGATGAATATGGTGAATTTTAAATGGCGGTATTAAATTGATTCCGACAAGGAAGCAAGGAAGGATTCAAAAGGAATCCAAGGCTATGAGCACCTTGGCCTTTAAATGTAGACTAAAAGTAAGATGTAATAACTTAAATAAATAACGATTCGTTAAAATATTGGAAAGAAGGCATAGAATGTGTAAATTACACTGATCACTTGAATTCCTCTAGTTAAGATGTAAACAGAAACTTGTTGCTATATTATTATAAATGTATAAATCTTTCTAACTTCGCTTTAACTGGCGTTCATTGACACACTAATTTTTTGAGCTACAGTCAGAGAATTGTATTCATTTTACAGATGTTGGTTGTAATAGTATTGAATATTCAAACGTTGTATTCCCTTGTTAAACAGTAGTTGTAATTTTACATATAAAAAAATAAAATAATAAACATAAAACAACTCTTTTTAGTAGATTTTTCTTAAAAAAAACATTTAAAATGTTTTTCTAACAATTTTAATACATCTTTTGGTGCTTTATCATAGAAGCGCCTTTTTTCCCCCACAAATGAATCTAAAGTGAATCTGAAGTTGGGAACGTCCAGTTAATTTTTATTTCTAGTGTTGTGACTCTGACGATCACAATTTTTACGATGTAGTGACCATTTTTTCCTCACATGAAAAATATTGTCAAATATATTGCGAAGGTAATGCGACTATTCAATATTAGCACTCCCACAACAATATATTGTACCATATTATACTATGAAAATAGCTGAAATAATTATTCTGGGAACTTCTACATTTGTGAATCCCTGATTTTCTTTACTTTGTATGCAGCAGAACTAAGTTTCCATGCCAATGAACATGAGCTCTCAATTGTAGTGTTCTGCCTGTAGTAATACTGATAAAAAGTGTTATGCTAACAAACACTAAGTCGGTGTCAACTAGTCTTACATTTGTAGTAGTAAATTTAATGCCCTTGGCTTTTTTGCCTTGAGTAGTAAATTATTTACTGTAAACTGATTAAATATTTGCAACATTGTTTTATTTGCATCACCTGTGTTGAACACACAGGTGATGTAAATAAAACATTGCAACATATCTATTTATTTTGAATGTGAGAGATGTGTAGTCAGCAAATAATACTATTGCAGTGAATATTGCAAGCAAAAGAGGCATGTTATTAATGTAAACAAGAAAAAGTAAAAAAAGGAAAATAAAAAGCTTAAAGCAAATCGAATGCCAATTTGAATGGTCAGACTCAGTTTCTTACCCAATTCTTGCTTAGTTTTTGTAATGATATGTCGAATGAAGACCATTTCACTCTCCAGGCTACAGATACGATTAAAAATTGAGATTATAGACTCTTCATCCATATTAAAACGTTTGAGAAAGTCTGATGTACAATCTGTATTATTGAAAGTCTGTATCAAGAAAATAATTTATTATATTTTTATCATTCCACATAATTTTAACAAAATATAGATTTTTGCGAAAAAATATTACTAATATTTTGTAATTGAAAAATTGATACTTAAGTTCTTATACACATAAATCAACGATTGGTATTAAGCATGATTCATAATTATAAATCTTTGATCAACATGTTTCCTCAAACATGCTTCATAGTCCTGTAAAATAAGCCTAATTATGAAATTAAATGCCAACAATAATTTTCATTCTTTTAGCAATTTAAGCATATAAATTTAACAAAAAAAAAACAATTTAAGCATAGCTCCTTGCCGATTAAAAATTCGAAAACTAACAAAAAAAACATGAAATAAAGTGAACAAGCAAAAAGTCTTTAATTATAAGGACAAAATTTTTATTTAAATAAGTAAATTATAAAATCATTGTTTTAACTATTAATAATTACTTTATTACAAAAAAGTTTTGAATATTATGATGTCGGTTAGCTTTGCAATCGTTGCAATCACTTTCAGGTGTGATATTAATAAATGTTACAAAGCTGATCATGCTCAGATGGTTTGTAAACAAGTATTTACTTATCTCATTGATGCCATTCTGTTCTTTATATTGGTGTTTAATCAAAAACACAGTTCATTGTTTTTAATAGAAGTTTATTGCAAGAAATATAGGTTGACCATTTCAAAAGGAGATTGACCATAGTTTAAAACAAACAAAAATATTTGTGATTAAATTTTGTTTAAATTTTGTCTATGACCAAAAAATATGATATTGTTCTTTTATTTTGATTGTGTGTGCAATAGGCAAAGAGCCAACCTTATTAATCTTATGTAAAAGAACACATTTAAGGCTGCATTTTAAAGAGCTTATTAATAGACATCTGTCATTAGGGTCATACAAATATTCTTCAAAATCCATTGCAGACATCAGATCTTGAATATCAGCGCAAAATACAAAATCATTCTCTTCAGAAAAAAACAGGTAGTACAGTTTTGTCCTAGTGTATTAATATTAAATTTTTGTTGTCACTCATCAGCAAGTTCTCCACTTTTAATCCACAAGTTGGTTTGGAAATTTTACATACCAAACGAGAATATCAGTTTTTGTTTTTACCTGTAGTTTAAATCCAAAGAAGTAAGAATAGGCTTCTTTTATAAATTTAGATATATGGAAGATGTTTTCTTTAAACATATATTCACCATAAATTAAACAAAAACATTCCACGACTATTCACATATTCTCTATGTGATAATGTCATTTCGTTAGGCTGATAGAAACTCTCCAATTGCAAAGTAATTGGTCAAAATATCCAAACACCCTCAAAAAAAATAAAAATATTTCAGTAATGTAAAAAATTGAGCTTTGGCAGAAAACTATTAATATATTTCAAATCAGCCCAGTTATATAAAATCAACAGAAACATATCATCCTTCAGATTATAAGGGAAAGCAGGTAGGATTTGTACAGTGGGAGCATTCGTACAGTAGTCATATCTACACAATCCTAAATGTTGACCCGGTTGTATTTGTGTGTGTGTGAGGCCGGCTCATGCGTCTATGCTAACAGCTAAGCGCGATGACAGTATAACAGCGACCTTCGTTGGAACAAATTGATACATGTTTTCACACCGAGTAAGTAATTTTTTGATTCATCTTTAAAATCAATCATTCATAATAAGTTTTGCTCAAATTGCTAAAGTTATTTAGAATAGGTGTTGAATAAGTGCCTTAGATTAATAAGTAAACATTGATTTTAGAATAACCGCAATGGCTATCTTTATTTTGAATTTATTTGTTGAGGTACTTTCGTACAGTTATGAGTGGGGTGGATTCGTACTGTACAAATGTACCCCGCATGAGTTCAGAAATTGTCTTCAATAAAAAGTTTATTATTTCAGGATCATGCCACGAGTATATGTAAAAAAAGGAACTAGAACGGGAGAGGTAAACGAAAATGCAATAAAATCTGCGATGATGAAGTTTTAGACAAAATTTTATCTGTTACGAAGTCTGCACAAAAATACGGCATCAACTCTTCAAAGTCGCTTAACAAAGTTCCATAAAAAGGCTGCAGCTGAAAAGGAAGATAACTACACTCCGTCACGTGTTTTTACTTCCAAGTTTACGTCGAATCAAGTATTCACTACCGAAGAAGAGTCTTTATTGAATGAGTACATCGCGAAATGTTCCAAAATGCATTATGGGTTGACAGTCATACAGGTGAAGAAACTGGCATATGAATTTGCAAAAGTGAATCAGCTGCATTATCCACCTAGTTGGAATCATAATAAAATGGCAGGAAAAGAATGGCTGGATACTTATCCTAGGTGAAACGCAAATTTAAGCCTGAGGAAACCTGAAAATACCAGTGCAGCAAGATCTTATGGATTCAACAAGACGACAGTAAATGATTTCTACAAAAACTTAGAAAGGGTATTGAAAAAATATACACTCACTGCAGATTGGATCTATAATTTTGATGAGTCAGATATATCCACAGTGTTGAGCATGCCAAAGGTATTAGGGAAAAAAAAACAAAAATAAATTGGTCAACTTGTTTCCGCAGAAAGAGGTGAACTTGTAACATTCGGAGGAATTATTTCAACAATACCGCTGATATTCATCTTTTCCAGGGTACATTTCAAGGTTCACTTCATAGAAGGTTTTCCAGAAAGTAGCCTAGGAATGGCTACTTAGAATGGTTGTGTAAATTCCAATATATTTTTGGATGTCCTGAAATACATTAAAAAAAATATCCTGCACTAAAGATAATCCTATTCCCCTCCTAGTCGACAATCACGAAAGTCATGTGACAGTAGAAGCGGTGGACTATGCTCACGATAAAATACATCATCTGTGGGATTAATATCACCAGAAATTATCCGACATTACCCTAAAGTGGACCGACCTTACCCTAAAAAGATGAAGAAAGGAAAACTGCCTGGAAGATCAAGGATATATACAGATACTCCCGAAAAGAATAGACTGAAAGAAATAGAAAAAGGCAAACAGATGAAAAAGTAAGAACAAGAGAGAAAACAACAGGCTAAGGAGACGAAACACCCGTTAAATTTGCTGTCCGATACAAATAAAGAAACCAAACCAAAGAAACAAAAGAAAACTGTAGAGAATGAGACTGATAGTGACGATGAGAGTGCCATAAGTTTAAGAGAAAGTTTTTGTTCTACTTTCGAAGAGATGTCTGAAGGATCTGATGTTAAGAATGAAATTCCAGTTATGATGGAAAACATTAAAGAAAGCTTTGTGTTGGTGAAGTCCGAAAAAAAGACTATTTTATTATATTGGATAGGTGGTGACAACATATAACCCTATTAAATATAAAGTTTCATTTCTGAGAAAGAAGCCGGGCATCTGGAAATTTGTTTTTATATTGTGGTTTGTATATTGCCGCCGCCTAAATCTGCTTCTACAGCAAGAACAGCTGATATATTTAGCTTTAAAAATCTTACTATGTACAATGTGCAATAGTGATTACAACATGTTACCCTGATGGTATAGTCCAATGTTGATTTTATGACTTAAATTTAACTAAGTTTATTGTAAAACACTATATTATTAATTATTATTACATTTAAAATTGATTCAGTGTTAATTTTGATCTCAATAAATGTTAATTTCATATAAATTACCTGTTTAATTACTGTGTACGTAAGCTGTTATTTTTTTTTAATATATATCTAAAATAAATTGCTTTATAGGTTCTCCAATTTGTGCAATATCAGAAGGAATACCGTAGTTAACATTAGCAACATGTTTCATTGAATCTCTTTCCATAGAGTTAGAAGTAGTAATTGAATCCTGTGCTACTATCTGTTATGAGGAATGAGATTCTTCGAGGTCAGTTTTCTCTTTAACTATTCGTTTTTTGCTAAAGGAAGCCCATATATCCATTGCAAAATCAATCGATCTTCAGTTCACAGCAATAAACAAACAATTGTGTCACTAACTGACTGAAACACTGTACCACACCTAACCAACACTCGCCACAGATAAATAACCTCTAATTTGCTTATTTCAGTTTAAAAAGGGGAATCCCCTTAGGACCTTAGGGGCTAGGGATTCCCCGCTTCCTAGACTGTAATATGAAAAAATCTCACACGCATGTTTCAAATGCCATCTATGGGTAGAATAAAGAATTAGTACAATATAATTGTTAATATACCGTGGTTAATTCGGAACTGTTTAGATGTCACTATACGTTAGTAATTTTTTTCTGTCATAACTTAGCTTCACAGATCTTAACTTACTATTAGTTGGTAGTATTTTATTACAGTAGGGCATTGCCCCACAATGCCCCCCCTTCGCTACGGTCCTGTATACATTCAGAGATAAAAGTTCACATTAGTATAAATGTGTACATTTGAGATATAATAAAAAAATATTGAAGGAGATACTGGTGAAAGAATCACTTGAAGTGTACAAGCTATACGAGATTATTTCATTTGAAACAAAATTTTGACAGTCTTACTACTTTGAGCAGGGAGATGATGTAAAACTTCAAATGTAATTATTTGTATTTATTATTTTATAATATTGGTCATTATATAGAATATATATGGGATATTGGTTATTATATGTGATTTGAGCTACTCACTGGCAAGTCACTTATTACAGCAGACAAACTCTTTATTTTGTTATAAATAATTTTTTCTTCTTCCTGTTCTTTGATCAATCTTTTTTCTTCTTCATCTGTTTTTCTTATTGTACCTTTTATCCATATAAAGTCTGCCTTCTTGTAAAGATCTCCTAGATTAAGGTTGTGCTCCGCCATCTCCTTTATTTTAAAAGTTGAGTACTTATTAAGTTATGAAATTATAGTTTGTCAAAACAGATGAACAGATAAAGAAATAAAAAGAATTTTGTAAGGTATAAATATATTATGATATGAAACTATATAGAAATTTGAATTAATACACTTTTAAGAAATAAAAACAAACTAGAAAAAAATTGTGGCTATGTAGGGCTAGATCATTTCATTGATTTAACAGTTTTTAAGTGAGTGCGTAATAAGAATACAAAGAAATGAATTGATTTTAACATTAATATATTAGCAAAGGTTAGTAACGATATGTTCCGTATTCTATCTATTATGAAATACAATCACCTCGCTCATGAAGTCAGATGATAATTCTAGATTTATTATATACGAGGGGGCGTTTTTAAGTTCACGGTATGGAAAGGTAGGCCATTAGTAAAGGTAATTAACAGAATGATAGCTAGTTAAGTAACTCATTATTAATATAAATACCAAGTTTTATCATAATCCGATCATTAGTCTTTGAACTATCGTCGAACAAACAACTCAAGCTGGAAGAAAGTCTGAACTATGGAAAAAATCGAGTACCGTGATCATCTTAGCATGACCAAGGTTAGCGCAAAATGGGTGCCGAGAAGGCTTACACCGCCTCAAAAACAACGCCGCGTGGAGTGTTCTCGCGCATTTTTGGACCTCTGTACTGAAGACAAGATGGACTATTGAGTCGAATTGTTTGTGAAGACGAAACTTGGGTTCATCATTATGAACCTGAGTCCAAACAACACGCAATGCAGTGGCACAAAAAAGGCACACCACCACCCAAGAAGTTTAAGGTGTCACAGTCGGCTGGAAAAATCATAGCGACAGTCTTTTGGGATTCAGAAGGGAACCTGTTGATGAATTATATAGATAGAGGTGTTTCCATAACCAGAAAATACTATGCGTCAATTCTAGATCGGTTGAAAGAAGAAATCAAAGAAAAAAGAAGGGAAAAATTGACCAATAGTGTCCTGCTTTTGAAAGATAATGCGCCCGTTCACACGAGCCGCATTGCGCTGACAGCCTTGCACAAGGTGGGCTTCGATATTTTGTAACACCCACCCTACAGTCCTGGCCTGGCTCCCAGTGATTATTATTTGTTCCCAAACTTTAAAAAGAATTTCGCAGAAAAAAGTTTTCAAGCAATGAAGAAGTGAAGTACGCAGTTTCAGCTTATTTTTCGGGCACAGACGAAACATTTTTTTATGAAGCTATACATAAGCTAATTGAAAGATCTGAAAAATGTATTAGGGTAGCAGGTGAATATATTGAAAAAGAAAAATAATTTTGAATTTTTATTCTCACTCCTTATCCTCCATTCCGCGAACTGAAAAACGCCCCCTCGTATAACATGGGCATAACCTAACGTGCATCGTGCAAAAGGAAAATATGTGAAATATCTTCAATTTAATTTTACCTGGACCATTTATTAAAATTGTAACTCTTGTAAAAATAACTGTTTATATTTATTTAACTTAGGCTTTCATGTAGGCAAAAATGTTTTTGTCATGCGATATCAACCTTTTAAAAGATTAGCTATATTTTTTACTTTTACAATAACTTATTAAACTTTTGCAATAAATTATTAAAATAAATAAAGTAGATCAAATTATGACATAGAAAATTAATTGCAATAAATCTTACCACAGTATCATGCAATAAATCATTCGCTCCTTTTAAGTTTAGTTCCTTAATTTTTCCAACAATCTCTTCTCGTTGAAAACTAATATGCTCAGCTTGCTGTACGATGGCCTTAAGATACATTTTGCTTTTCTCTAATTTACCAATAATTTTTTTCCATTTGAGATTAAAACATTCCCTAGTAAAAGCAATCATATAATCATTTATATTCCCATAATATAGAAACAGCATAGGAAAAATCACATTGGACAACATATATTTATTAGCATTGTATAATTTTTGCTTTCAAGTAAATATTGGGCTAGCTAATAAGTTTTTAAACCTGCGTTGCTGTCAACAATTTTTATTAAAAAATGTATATGTTACACTAATTTTAATTTAAGTATGCACCTTTTTTATCTACTACTTGTCGCCATCTAGTTGGCAGTGATAATATGCCTTTCTTGTAAAATTCCGATGACTGATTCAAAAAACTGTGCGAGGTCGTTTTGGAGATCTCCTTTAACATCAAATTTTATTTCACGTAAATGGTTACTTGGAGACCTGAATAAATAGTAATCAGAGGGCGCAATGTCCGGCGAATACGGTGCATTAGTGAGTAGAACCGGGCCGAGCTCCACGATCACGAGTACGTTTTGCAATATGTGGTCTAGCTTTATCATGTAGAAAATAAGTTTGATCCTGTTGAGTACTAAATTTTTTAGTTAATCGGTCCAATTATTCACACTAAATATCTGCATTAATTGTAAATTGGTACTGGAAGCAACCCCAATGAATAATTCCCTTGACATTCCACCAGCAGCTGAGCATCACCCTTTTGGCACTTATTTTAGGTTTGGATACTGAACTGATGTAGCCAGTAGAAGTTAAGTTTCAATGTCAATAACTATTGACAAGTTCAAGTTTGCACTGAATGTGATTTGATGACAATTCGTGGGGTATCCACACACTGTATTTCGAAATGTTTTTCCAATTCGGGCAAATGTGTTTCTGTAGTGCACTGTTTGCAGTATAGCTCATCAGTCAATTGACGAATCATCAGTCGAGGATCCTCCTCAATTAAGCATCATAATCGTAGAATGTCCAATTCAACAGGACATCCAGTATGCGGTTTGTCCTCAAGAGTGTAGT
Source organism: Druceiella hillmani (assembly GCA_039881145.1). NCBI lineage: Eukaryota > Metazoa > Arthropoda > Insecta > Lepidoptera > Hepialidae > Druceiella > Druceiella hillmani. The sequence continues at coordinate 25,476,047 of JAYKKI010000009.1, read as the reverse complement.
CCTCATTCCCGAACTTTTCGAAGCATATCTTTGCCATCGCGTACACAGACGAAATTCGTGAAGTAATATAATCCGTATTTGATATTGATTTAAATTTATTAGCTTTTATGTAATTTACTTAAAGCTTCGGCACTGACTGTTGTCAACTAACTGCACTTTTATACCCTACAGTAAAACCTCTAGAAGGTTTGAGAATCTTTCTGGAAAAGTCCCAAAGTTATGGCTAAAAACTTACTAGCTAACCTAATACATTACTTTGACTTTATAAATTTTGTTTTATACAACTGACTACAGCAGCAAACCTACTGATAGCTTTAAATATGTTCCATGTACAAAATAAACCTTTGTCCCTCTTGTGAAAATTGGTGTACATTTGAATATTAATTTCTATATAAAATAATTGTGGTGTTTTATATAATAAAATAAAACTAATAGGAAGGGCTAGTTGGAAAGATAAATTTAGTAGTTTTTGATAATTTTATACACTGTGAAGAAAAGTAATAATAATAAATATATAATGAAAAATTATTTTTCATTGAAGTTATGTAAAGCTTACTTCTGAAGTGGCAAAATAATATGCCATTTAATGCTAACTTAATTAGCAGTTAATGTTTTGTATGACGTAACTCGTATCTTTAATATCAAGTAGATTTCATAAAATACAAGATATGGGAAATGATATTTGTTTCAAGTGTATAATAAAAAATTTAATTATTATGTGTGAAAATATGATTTGTTGTTAATGTCTAAAGTTTGACAGAAAATTTAAAAAAAAATATTTATATTTGTGTTTTATAAACTACATATTCTAAGCAATTCAAAATTCATATAAACAAATCAATATTATTGAAATTATTTGTTAAATTTTGAATTTTTTAAAATTGAAATTTATTATTTGCTGAATCTAGCATTGACTTTTATATTTCCATCCATAGTGGGCATGTCAGTGTAAAAGAACTCTATTCTGTCTCTTCCATACCAGAAGGAATGGTGGATAAAATTAACAAATTCTGAATATACGATCTGTTGATTTCGTTTTGTGAATTAAAATGTATATCTCATTTCATTTTCTGTGAGTCTTACTTTTAAGAAAAATATCATTCATTTTGTATATAAAAATTTCTTTGTTAGTATTTTTTTGGCTAAAACACAAATCGTTATATATTTGAAACAATTTGAAATTTTTTTCTTCAGAGACATCTATAAATGCGTTACTGAAACTTCAAGTAAGATTTGAATATCTCTAATAGTTATATTATAGTTTGGATAATTCAATTTTCCAGTAAAATTCTGGATCTATCGAAAATTATGGTAAGTAACGGCAATCTACCTTACGTTAAAACTTACCGCTCTTTTAATTTCACATCAATCTCTTGTCTTATGTTTCTTAATTTTACTACCTCTACATTGAAACTTTTGAATTCAGTTTCAAGAAGGTTTTCCATATTTTCTAAGTTGCATTTTCGGTGTAGCAAATCAACCTAATTTTGAAAAATAAATTATTTGAGAAATTTTTTTTTCTTAAGGGATTATATACATCAAGTGCTCTTCAAAATCAGCGCTCTGTGCAAGATAAGGTCTTTGAGGTATAAGATAAAATGTTGTATTACTTTTTAATGTGAGGTAATCAATGTTGTTGGAGGTTATTCACAACACTGGAAAAAATACTGCTTCTCTGTTTGTGTCATAATTTTTTTCAAGATGAATAAATCTGAAAAATTCAAAAAGATTCTCGGAACGAAATTCGATTCGACCTAATGACAAGAAATTTATATATATTTTATTGTTCTAAAGGACCAATAAATACAATGTTTTTCATTTGTTTCTATATACCCTTTAAAAAATCACATAAACATTAATTTTTTGAAGGCAAGAATGTGTGTAACCCCTTAAACATAAGTTGCATATAATCACATTCTAATAACCATTTAAATAATTCGGGTTTTGTTAGTCACTTAATTAATCCATTAGTAAAATCATCGCAAGGCAAGTGTACACATTAAATTGTTATTTATGAATTTTTTTTTTTAAACGATTGCTACATGCTACCTGAAAATGAAAAATTATCAATAAAATAAATTTTTGGATATTATGCATCTTTTGATTTGTTTGTTTGGGTTCACATCACATAAAAAAAACTAAGTGGATTTTGCAAGACTGTTATATACCTTAGTCTTTTAGTTTGTGTTTACGACTGTTATGTACCTTAGTCTACTATATCGGAGATCCAAATTGTAGAACAAGATCTTTTATAAGTTAGTAAATGTCTAAATGTATTGCATTAGTGAAACAATGGTCCTTCCCAATGTACAAAATGACGTCGCTAATTTAAAAAAGTACTTTGTAAATATCATCTTAATTATCGTGAAACCCATATGAGGGAATTCATAAGCGAATTTGTTTATAAATAAAGTTTCATGGTCCTGAGAAGGACAGGGGAGATATATCTTCCCTGTCTTGTTAAAAACTACAAATATTTATTGGTTCTTGTAAGGATCTAAGGCTTTTCAGATCTAGGGGCAATCTTTTTTACTAAACTTTATTTTTTTTCCAAGTAATGCTAGCAAGAAATAAATTGTAATTAGCTTCCATTCTATTTCCATTTCATTTAATTACTCTTCCATTCTTTCCATTAAACGCTACAAAGAAAAAATGTCATGAGTTCTTTTGACTGATGTGAAATAAATTAAGTAGAAAAAAGACATTCTCCTCGTACTGATTTGATATGTGAAGAACGATTTTGGGGTACATCCCATCAAGGGACCCAATGCATCCCACAAATGCCGTCTCTAGTTTTGGCCACATTTTTTATGTATAAAAGAGCATATCATAATCAACAAATCCATTCAGTTTTCGCTATATGGACAGGCAATAATATCTTACCTACTATCTTACATCATATTCTATATCTGATTTCAAGACAAGTACTCGCCTCTGTACTCGCTTAATGCATAATACAGACATAGCTAGGTACTAGTAGGATGATATTAAAGAAAAAATAAATTAGTTAATTTATTAAAACACCTATAAAATAAAAAAGTGTAATTTTTGACGAGAACCAAGTTTGATGGTTATTTCCAATGAAAAAATGGTGATGTCCCTATGATCTGTCATCAGTGGCTAGCTGCTGTCTTAATAGCTAATCCCTTCAGTGGCTAGCTGTCTCAATTTGTTTCAAAGATGAAAAAGCCCATTTGGGCATTGTTACTGGATTCACCGCGGACATTCCAAGTGATTTCTTAACATTACAAAAGAAAAACCCATTCGTCTTAAGCTTCTAAAACACGAAAAGCAGATACAGCTATAACCCACTTTTTTCACAAATCATAATCTGTTTTAAAATTTTGTACTAATAGTAAATCCCATATCCTCAACATCTATAAAGAAACAAGAAATAAAATTTGCAAATTTCCTGAAGATTTTGACAAGAGGCAAATCCAGCCCTCAATTTCTTTGTAGTATGATCCAGAAATGGATGGAAAATATTTGTTTTTTAAGACTGCTTCGGGTATAGGCTGCAACATGCTTCTCCAAATTTGTTTTGAAACTAGACGAGGAGCAGTAATTTTGTTTACAGCCTTGTGTTTTTCAGTCCATTTCATCTGACAAAGAGCTATTAATAAAGAATGCATATCTTTTAGTAGTTTTGCTTCCATAACTACTTCCGATAATTCTTAGTCATACAGACCCTATCACAGATATTTATGACGAATATGTATGAACTAAATTGAAAATATTCACAAGACAATGTATGAAGTATATCTTACAGGAGCACCATTATAACCTCGACCAAATTATCTCAAAATCCAATAATTAGAAATTAGGCATTTTATTATGAATTGTGTTCTTTTGTCCACCTTTTTGGCTTGTGTTGTATCCACCAAAATAAAGAAACGCTCGTTTATACATAATTCAACAATTTTATTTTAAATGAAAGAAGATGTATACATAGACCTGTTATCCAAAATCTGAGTGTGCAAGTAGCTTTTAGGATTCATGTCCAAAACGTGCTTTACAGCACAAAAGAAGAGCTTTGAAATAGCCATCATACCAAAAAAGTGGATCTATGGTATTGTATTTACATACTTCTCAAATGTTTCTTGCATGCCTTCAATTTTGGAATGGTTTTTTGATAAGAGTCTTACGTTGTTGTTAGCTGTAACCACCAAAGTTGCTTTGAAACAGGACACAAAATTTGCAAAATGCACCTTTTAAATAAACTGTATAATCTAGGTAAATGAAATTGAAATGATAAGTGTCTCTCTGTATTTATAAGCAATTGATATGTGTTATTTGATAATTCAAGGTTATAGTTTACTAAGAGTTTTAAACTTCTTATTTTGATGTTGTCGTTTTAAATATTTGTCAAAATTATATTCATAGAGTATAAGAGCTTTCAGGTGAATTGAATATTAAAAAAAAATTTTTAATTATTTCTATCATTACTATTTTGTTAACTTCAATAATACACTATTAACTATTTTTATTATTTTAAATAATGTAATTATTTGTAAAACAAAAAAAATTTTAAAGACATGTGCATTAACTTTGCACGTTTAGGTTATCTTGAAAAAAATAATATATTAAATATGTCATAAGTATGTCAGTACATCTACACTTAAATCTTATAACTAAAGTTTACATTCTTTTTACAAAACAAAAATTTGAAATTAAATTATGAATTAAACAATTAAGGCTTAAATAAATTGAAATATAATTGCATGGTATGGATGGTTCAACCGTGTCTGAATTCATCTACTGAATCACACTATATTAGATAAAAGTAAAAGATATTAAGAGACGTATGAAAAAATTAAGAAAATGGTATCCATTAATTTAATAGTTGTCGGTGAAAATTCTGTTGCGTCTATTGTGAACAAACAGAAGTAGAAGGAGAAGTCACACTTTTTTGACTGGAAACACTTATGCTTATGCTGTTGGTATCATTGTTAACTTCACATTTATTCTTTTCGTTAAACGAATTTAAAATTAATTTTTCTGCAGTGCACTTCTTTTTAATTATAAAAAATGCAGACAGAGGTAAGAACATTAACGAAAATCAATATAGAAATAAATCAAAGCAAAGGTAAAGGCAATAGCACAGTGAGCAGAGTCATTCTTTTGTAAGCAATAATAAGATGACTGAAAATTTTAACTTGTGTATTTGTCAATGAAATGCAGTTATGTGGTGGAGCCCTTGGTAAATTTTTAGACTCAAGGAATTAAGCTAGTCGTTATTTTTATTATAGATACCTATAACAAAAATAACGACTAGTTTAGTATGTTGTAGAACCTCACTTATAGCTCTATCTTAGTCTGTGCAATCATGTAGAATTATAGCATAAGAAATATGTGCTACAATAATATATTTTAGAATTCATTTTTATCAATACAGTTATAAAAGTAAATACTTAACAAAAATTAAAATTATTTTTTTCGGGTTTTCATTTCAGCAAAATTATTAATTACTTTATCAAAGTCCAATTTTTGGGTCAAACAATGTTTGATAGTATTGCTAAATTATGCAACCTTTTTCATCCCATAAAATTCCTTAAATATGTCTTTATTAATTTTAATTTTAAGAATGATTGCTCGACACTAGCAGTAGTGACGCGAATTGCCAAATATAACATTGAAGTAGAACATACTTCAGAGGACTGGAAGACACAAAATACTTTTTTATAATTATTAAATCTGCAAGTTCCTTTATAAAGGTAAATTTTTTAAACTGGGAAGTTCTTTTGCGAATGTCACAGATATATCTTTTTTATACAATTCGACAAACTGTAGCCTTATCTAAAAAGTTTAAGTCATATAAATTTTTCAAGGATGTAGGATGTAAAACACTAAAATTGGAAACTATTTCATTCATACCAACAAAGCGAATGCCTAATACACAATAAAATATGCTTACTCGAAACAAACTTAGAGGATCTTGCAAGTGTTCATCTTCGGAAATTTCATCTGAATAGCATTTCACCTTCCTTTTGTTAGAATGTAGGTAACAAAGTTATTATAAGGTGTATGCAGTGCCATCTACGTGTCACTCAATGTAACATGTTGTAAGAAATAAAGTCAGTTGATTAAGGAAAGCCAACGTGTCTTAATACCTTCGACGAGTTTTAGAATACTCGGGGCTTATGTTCCATTTTTTTGCTACACTATAGTGTATCAAAAAACGGCTTGCGTTTTTATGTCCTCAAATTCACAGAAGAGCATGGGGAATCCACTTGCTTCATAACCAAATATTGCCAGATCTTAGCAGCTAACCAGGATGGTACTTTTTACGAATGTGTTCATGTATTTGATAATGTAATTTAACTTTTGGTAATAGTGGTTTCCTAATGGTGATACTTTATGGTTTGTTTCATGTATCACAAGTAATAAAGTATATGAAAACCCAAACTGAGCTTAGATATTTTAAAATTGTTGATATTTTAATATTTTAAAATTCTATGATGCAAACAGTCGTGTTCTAAATTAATCTGCTATTGTTGGCTTGCGGTGGAATATTGAAATATATGGTGAATAACTGCAAATACTTTTGAAAGTTTTGATGCTTATATCACAGTTTAATTAATTGATATTTCTACTCCCGATACATCGAAGTCATGCTGGGTTAACGGAACTTCAAATTTGTTATTTCTATAAATTTATTTTTATTATTTTTTACAGCAATTTGGTTTTAAATTTTTTCACTTGAATTTCTTGATTTTGGCCATCACATCAATAATTTCAATTTTAATATTAATTTGGATCCAATAAATTTATCCTTTCCTATGTCCTCACTGCCCACCTGTGCTGTGAACTACCTGTACTACTCTTAAACTATTGCTAATACTACTTAGCTCCAACTCACGAGTATAGTGAATAATTTACCAACTTCAAATTTACCATTTGTCGAGGAAAGGACTAGACTATAAACTCTCAAAAGCATTTTTCATTCAATCTTTTTATAATAAAATTCAGCCTCCATATTTTTGTACTCGCAAAACTCGAAAAGCAGTAAACATTTTGACATAACTTTGCATTCAAACATATGTGTCTTTTTATTGAAAAAAATTGATTAATATTATTTCTTATTTTATTTAATTTTTTTTAAAATCACCTTTAAATCTAATTTCTGCAATATCGTGAATTCAAAAGAAGAATTAGTAGACAAGGTTTTCCAAACCATCAAAATAAATTATCAAAATCACGCATGGTTGAGCAGAAGAGCCATGCTAGTGGATAAAAATGTCGACATACACAATATGAACAACATCATTCTAAACAGAATCACAGGTGAAATATTCAATTGACTCCATGATGAACAAAAAGTAATGAATTTTCCAATGGAATTTCTTAATTCTGTGAAAAGCATTTTTTTTTCTTCCACCACATAGCCACCAAAATGCAAGGCAGGGTATTGAATTGAATGATATGTTTTCTCGGCGAATCTATTGGGCACTAGAATACTTTCATTTACTTTCCCATTCATTTCCATCAGATTGAGCCACAGTGAAGCATGGCCGAGTTTAACTAGTTTTAAATAAAGTACGATTAGGCTTGTTACACTTCACATATTTCTGAGTATCAACTATTGAGTGAGAAGATTGAACTGGAAAATTTTAGCGATCATCGTAAATTTTAAATTTATTGAGAAATAAATATGAAATTTAAGATGATCGCTAATATATTTAATTGCTATGCCAAATCGTAAGATTCAAGATTAAACGCTTTCTAGGCAAAATGACTGTGACAGATCAACGAATATACAAGCCATCTTATAAGAATGCCGTTTTTTCCTTTTGCAGTAAGAAGACCTAAAATCTCAATACGGTCAAATTGTTAAGTATCACTGGTTTTACAAATTTCCAATCAATCCAAAGAAAATCAGTTGAATAGAAGTTACTTAGTAATATAACAGTTGACATATATTTAACTGCAACACCCATGTTGCTTTGCCATTGTATATAAGCTAATACTATCCATAAAAATACTAAATTTTTACTCACTAACAATCCTAATTTATAGAAGCTTGATATTCCAAAATTTATTAATAATGTTCTAGAATTTTATTTTATTTTGTCAAACAATGTTTCAATAAATTTGGTATTTCCATCATAATTTACAATCTCTAACGGTAATGTGGTATATGTATCTATATATTTATATGTTTTTTGAATTTTGGCACGGTTTTCATAATAAATTGGGAGAGATAAGCTTGCACCAACTTTTGGAAATTTTATCAACATTTCCACTTCATATACATATGTACGTATGTATAATTATAATTTTATATAATCAGTGTATATATAATTATAAATATATATATTTGTACTAGTTGTCAAAAATAGTTTAAAATAGTGAAATAAACAATTACGTCAAGAATAAAAATATTTTTTTCAAACAAATTGCAAAGCATTTTAACGTAAACAAAATGTAAACAGCATGTGCAATGTTTATGTTACTAACAAAAATAGAAATTACACCTCCACAATTCAAACTATGTTCAATCGAAACATACAAATCGAAACATATTTTTTGCTTTAATGGCTGATTAATTTCGTATTATGTCTCTTATCACACAGGTATAACAATTATTTTATTATTTGCCTGTAATTAAGAAATAAATAACTTTATGCGAAGGTGTCAAACTGGCAATGTTATGTTGGCCTAGCAAATTCTTGGTGCAAATACATTGTGTTTGAAATTACAAACCACTTAAAACTATTTCTGTGACTAACTTACTGAATTTTGTTAATTGATTTTTGCATAAGGTTGAGAAATATCATTTAGTATATGAGGATTAATTTAATGTCAAAAGGTCAAATCCACATTGTGTATACATATATCTTATATTTAAAATTTAATGTTTGGGTGTTCATCTTTTATGTGTTAGCGCATCATTCATCTGACTGTGATGAAACTTTGGTGCCATATTGTGCGCACGATGGGAGTGCTTTCTGAAAAAGTTCACATGACCAAAGTTGCTGGGTGGATCGGTCGTGACCGTTCGCACAATGTTTATTTGATGGAGTTAAAATATTTTACTAAAATTCCTAGTGATACAGTTTGTGATATTCTGAAAAAAAAGTTCATGCAAACGAAGAGTGGGCTGATCGCGATCGCTCATGCATCGTTCATCCGATTAAATTGAAACTAAACTTTTTAAGTGATACACATAAAAGTGGAGATCAAAAAGTTTGCAGAATGGGTAATGGGAAGCTTTTTGCTTTTCAGTATGTTCTCTTTCAACCCTAATACATTTCTCAGATCTGCTGATTAATTTACTTATACCCACAAAAAAATGTTTTATTTTATCTCGAAAATAATCTGAAATTGAAGGCTTGACCCTTCATCATTACTGAAGTTTTTTCCATGAAGCTCCTTTTTAGTTTTTGGGAACAGATAATAGTCACAGGGGTCAACTCTGGATTACAAGATGGGTGCTGCAATATTTGAAAGGCAGTCATTGCAACATGGCTTTTATGTACAGCAGTATTTTCATGCAAAAAAGTAGTTTCCCTTCATAGAAACATCCACATCTGTGAAGTCAAGAAGAAAGATATCCGCTGTATCCCTGAAACCATAACTTTTCTGGCAAATTACGACACCTTGAACTTCTACAAGTCGGTGAGGTACCTTTTTTATGCCGCTGCATGGACTCAATTGATTACGTGGAGTCCTGCTGTGACCCGTAATAATTCGGTTCAATATTTCACCCTTATACTCTCTACAGAGATCCGAAAACTCATGTGAACACTCGACACTCCCGGTGGGAGCATTGTTGTCACACATTTTGAGCTGACTATTGAGATGCCAAGGTTCAAAATGATTGTTGAAGATGCTCCAAATCATTTCTCACAACTGCTTCTTCTTTAATCAGGCATCTTCCAATAGAAGTTTTTCAACAATGTCCGAGGAAGTGGCCTCAACTAGCCATTCTGAGCAGGGTCATCTTTGATAGAACGTTTGTCTTGTTTGAAGAGATTATGTCACTTGTAAATCATGGTTTTACTAGGGCAAGTTGTCACGAACTTAATTACGGCTCAAAATTTCATTTTCTCCATAGTCGATAATTTCTTTTAGAATGATTTGCTTAATCATGATAGCTCAGAGGTTAACGACACAATTAAGCTGAAACTTGGTATTTGTAATGAGTCTCTAATTAGTGACTATATCAGTAATGGTGGTATGTTAGCGACTATACCATGCCCTTCATTCTATGAACTTTTTGACCCACCCTCATAAGTAATATGAGTTAGTGACATAATTGAAAAAAAACATTTTGACCATTTGTCAAATAATGACAGTGTCACTATTTGTTTATTTTTGTAAAAAAAGTTACGAGCTTTTCAAACAAGAGAGGAAAGATAAGCAAGAAATTATTTAGGAGTTGGTCGATCAGAGTCAGAAGAGCAACGTGGAGCACGAAATTTGGCTAATCTTTCTCAGACTATTTGATTGTGTGCATTGGAATCAGAAGGGCCCCAGACAGTAAGAGTCAAAATAGAATTTATTTCATGTTGACTTCATTTTTGTACATTCCAGTACAATGTCAATTTGACTGTAATCTGCATCCAAGTGTAAACATCAGCAAAATGAATAAGGTGTATGGGCATTGCAGTGCATGAAAGTTCAACAATGAAACATTAAGAGTATGCTGTGCAAATGGCAAAGTTACACTTCCAATTTAACATCCACCACCTGAACCTCTGTTTACATTGCTTTTGGGCAACTCAACTGCTTTCAAGCACTTTTTACAAAATATCCGCCAATACAATTCGGCATTTCAAATGACATCATTTGGAGTTGATAAAATATTCCACAATAAATATATACCAACTTTCAAAATTCAAGGGAAAATATATGATTATTTATATATATGCATAGCACCACTTCTATACCAGTTCCTGATGCTGAATAGAAATTTTTACAAATCTATTTCATGGGCGGCGTTGATATACAAGTTGATCTGCGATGCGATGCAATTATATACACTAAATGTCGTATTATATCAACTTTGAAAACATTTTTGTACCACCACAATGGACTGATAAAAACAAAATATCAATTGATAACTTGTCGGTGGATAATTACGCAATTTATAAGAGACATAGATAAGGTATACGACAAAACACTAGTTAGACAGCACGCTAGACGTTACAATACCTACCACCAATGAAGAAGAGATTGTTATAATTGGAGAAGGGCATGATACACGTGATATCAGTTATATCACGTGTAAAGCAATAGAATAACACAATTATACATTCTCGGAAACAGTTCAATCTTACGATGCGTTGCAATATCCCATAATTTTTTGACAATGGGAGGACAGATATTACTTCAATATTATGGAAACTAATTCAAAAACAGATATAACTGTAAAGCGGCAGAATAACACAATTATACATTCTCAGAAACACTTCAATTTTAGGATACGTTGCCGTATCCCATAATTTTTTGGGAGGCGGAGGACGGATATCATTTCAATATTATGCAAACTAATCGAACAATGGGTAATTGCATTTATTCTTATTTCCACGCATTGTATCATGTAAAAAAAAATTTCACCATTCATAAATTCGTAAATTGGATTTACATTTTTCTTATCATTTCTTTCATTTCATTTCTTCTTACAAGTGAATGACTCAATAAAAAAGTATCAGCAATGAATTATTCATACCACACAAACTATTCAAAATGGAATATGTGGTAGACGTGTATGCGGAAATTGTATGCTGAAAGCTATATGTACAGAGAGAGAGAAACTTTTACTCGAAAATTACCAACATTGAGAGATGCCTCAGTTAGCTAACATCTGCAACAAGTACGAATATTATTCGCCATATGTTTGCTATCCAATCCCAACAATCTATGAGAAAAATTCAAAGAGAACTTGAGTGAAGACATTTTGTTAGCGACGATAATACCATTCCATTTTTGGACAACATTTTCAATGAAGCTCTGATTAAAATTGAAGACATATGCTTAAGCACTCATTCAACTTGGCATGATTACATCACAATGTCTGCGTGTAACCTTTATGATCAAGATTTATTGACAGAACAACAATTCAATGCTAATGACTTGCATACATTTGTCAGAGGAAACAAATTACAGATCAAAAATTGGCCTACGACAATTACAATTTGGTCGTCAATGGCAGAGGCAGTCTGTTTTTCGTATGGTACGTGTATAGTACAAACGTTCCTTATTACTTTAAATTAGCTCAAATTCACTCTCAAAATGGAATTGCTTTGGCTCTTGCGTGATCAGGCATTGCAACTACATTATTGGATGGTGGTTGGACAGCGCGTTTTGTGCTGAAATTGCCATTGTATATATATTTTGCCGAAGCTCAGACATGTAATATTTCCAAAGTTTCTGGCATGGCGAAAGTGCTGCCAACTTTCAAACTGATTGTCTGGGATAATCACATCACATAAGAAATCGCTTGAAGCTTTTGCTCAAGCTTATCTCAATGTATCGCATCTTTGGAAACATGTGCAGAAAGTCACATTAAAGACCAATATGCGAGTACAGCAGAAGAGAGCAGCAGAATGTGTCAGCTCTGTTTTTAAAACAGCTATTGGACATTGGTAATCAAAAACTACCAGTTGATGATGATACAAATTATATTTGATTTCCATTGAAGTTTTGTGTCATTGTTCTATCGATCGAACAATTAATTCAGGAAGTTTTTTCACAAAATGCTACCAACTACAAAAATCACCAATGACTTTACGAATGTGTTATTTTGGCAGCAAAAATTAGCAACATCAATGCAAACAACTACACAATTGACATACAAATTGCAAGTGAGGCTGTCAATTATAAATCCATAGATAGCATCATGAATGCTGATGAAATTTTAAATTATCCAATTGAGCTTTTAAATTTGTTGGATATATTTGGTGGGCAGGTGGCGCAAATTTTGCATAGATTTTGAGTGACTATCGGTATAGTAGTGACGTTGCATTCTCAATGAAGCACAAAGTCAATCACTTCAAGTGTGTGGATTAAATCTGAAAAATCCATGCTTTTCACGTAATCAAATGTAGGTTGCATGTTCACAAATTGGAACACTGAAAAATTTATTTGTTTTTGTAGAAGACGAAAAGACCAAAAATGTTATGTATCCCGAAGCATTTGAATAATCTTTTAAAATGTAATGAACAAAAAATCATTGTTTTTAATTTATATTGTATACGTAAATGTTACGCTTTGTATCTACGTGCATTTACATCAAATTTAAAAAAAACGCATATTGTGCATTAGCACAATATATAAATACATAAATATAATAAATATATATATGTATATATATATATATATATATATATATATAACATAACAACAACATACATAACACAGCGTTCACATTCAATTGCGAGTAGCGACGTCGTCTTTCTACATAGATCCAGTTGCATATTTGACTAAACAGTTCAACCGTTTTCTGTCTCCATCTTGTAATGTCAAAACGTATAGTTTTATATCTATTTTTCCGATGCGACAAGTGAGTGAAATGATTGATTTGGTGAAACGAAAAAGACGGCGATCACTCCCGAGCTAGTGATGTACTGATACATTTTGATTTAAAGTGAGCGAGTGATAGGTATGATCATAATATATGAGCTATATCTTTTATATACCTCACTCATGAGTGACACATCTCTAATTTACATGTCAAGTAAGTTATCCACAGACAGTTCATGAGAAAATTTACATTTGTAGTATAAAAATGTTGAATACATTAAAATACATTAAACAAAATTAATCAATATTATTATGTTTTTATCAATTATAATCCATGAGTTCATTTGGGTGGCTATTTCTAAAGTTTGTCAAATAATACTTATTGCCAATGTGAGGTAATCAGCAGTGGGTATATTCCCCTGTACTCCATTAATCTAGTGATGGTAATATAATCATGCTACTGAAAAGTTATATGTAAAAAGTTATACGTTATCCCTAATTTTATTTGATGACATCAAGTCTATGTTAAAGATGACAAATGTTTTCATATAGTACATACATGTGTAATTAAATTCTTCCTTATTCGCACAAGCTCGGCCGCGGAGGCATTGATTCTATCTAATTCTTGAACTGTAGTTTTCATATCTTTGACTGATTCTTCTAATTTCTTGTAAGTATCCAGACGGTGAGATATTTCTTGATATATTCTTTTTTTCTCTACTGCATAAAGACCTTCTGAAGAAGCCTAGAGACAATATCATTAACAAAATATTTAGTGGGATACTTGGTTTTTTAATCGAATTAAAAATGAATAACTGCTTAATAGATTTTGAAACCCATTATTAAAACCATAATTTGTTAACTACAGCTACATATCATTTTAGTCATTCTTTAATCTGCAATATTCACAACAAAACATTTTGACATTGACTATCACAGAGACAGTATTGTTCTTTTTATTATTTTACGATTGCTAAATGAAATTTTTAATTTAAATTTCAGTTAATAAATGACCACATTAGCATATTAAATATTATCCTGGTATGTTGCATATCAGTTTACATTAAGATGATGTAAATATTTAATGATGCAAAGTTCTTTCCTTCAAGAGATATCTATTATATAAGAGATATACAAAATAGGGTTTATAATAGAATTAAGAGCGTTCAACTAAGTTATCAATTTAACAGTGTTTTTACTGTTGAATGTAAACAATTTAAAAATTTGTTTAGGAAATGTTACAGCGAAATGGGCATAGCTTAAATGAAAAATTAAATTTCTATTCTATAGTTCAATGTGACAAAGTTAGTAAACATGTAGAATAGGTCACACAATAATGTAGAAAATTCAAAATAGCAGCGAGTACTTTAAGGTCTAGTTAGGGGAGAACATACTCGAGAATGTTGACAGTTAAATTATTAGTCACATGCTTGGCAACTCGTTTAGAAATAACAATCAAACATAATGGTTGTACAGCATAATATATGATCATCTGAATTTCTGAAGTGATCATAGATTATTGGCCTTTCAGCTTAAATAATTTTCTCTACTTGTGGCATAGTTAATTCTGGCACAACTTGAACAGGACAACAAAGTCGATTTTTGTAAACAAGTTAGTATGATTTAGAGAATTTTTTGGCTCAATTTAGAATGTATTTAGATGACGAAAACTGCAGATTGTCTACTGCAAACATTTCCTTTTTTCTTTTAATTTTTACTGAAAAAGCTCTTCTGATATATATTTGAAAAGCATAGTTGCTATTTTAACCGTTTGAGTGCCGACAAGCGCCATCGCGCTCGCGATATTAGTTGCTGTTTAGTGCGCGGTAGAGGAGGTCGCTCGCACGCATCGCTAATTTTTTATCTTTCTACGTGTTACATAAAGTTCAAACTATAATATTATTAGTAATTACAATAAAAAAAGGATCCAGGAAAAGAAAATTTTTAACCCATATTGTTGGAATACAAAAATAATTCGAGTGAAAATGATCATTTTGCAAGTTGTGAAGAAAGTGATAGTGGGAGTGACATTGAGGTGCACTCACAATTTGGCGTAATGTAAATTTTGAGTGATAGTGATAATAGTGACGATAACAATTATTTTTCTGATACGAAGGATGTACCGGACTGTGAAAATACAATCTGACCTTCAATTTTTGTTATAGGTTTTGTTCACAATATATATTTCCATAATTTTCTTTGTATTTGATTATCCTTGTACAAGTTTTTATTAAGAAAACGTCGAAAAAATTATTAAAATTGGATAATTTTTGGAAGAGATACAGTATTTTTCCAGACAAGGGTAAATGACATCAAAAACAAAAGATTTCTTTGGTATTTTTAAGTATATATGAGTAAAAACCATGGCACTAAAACGGTTAAATAAGTTGCTTAAAAATGCAATTTAATTATTAGTCAGCACAATTTCCAGCTATATGACAACAATTACAGTCGCTAATATTCCCTTATAGATTTCTAAAATGGTATTATATCTATGTCATAAATAAACGAATTATTGCCAAAAGGAATCTAAAACTATGTAATATAACTCATGTTTATTAGTTGTGTTTAGTTAACAACATTTATAATGCTATTAATAATCAAGTTCTATAAAGGTGATTTATAGACCAGTTTCATATTTTATAGATGTACTGATCATTCTCATAACCTTTTGCGATTTAGTAGGTGAGATTTAATAAGAAAATATAAAACATAGATTAGTAGACAAATTTACCTTAAGGGCGTTTTGTAGACATGTTAAATCATTTATTTCAAATTTTCGTAACTTTTCAAGTTTCACTGCTTCTGCATCACCTCCACCATAGTCGTTCAATTTATTTTCTCTTAAAGCCGTAACCTAGAATAAGCAATTACAACTAAAATAGTATGACGATATTTGGATGTTATTTGGTTTCATCAAATGGAAATTAATACCCTCACTTCGTTATTACTTTTTCCAGTTTCTTGCTTTGGATCAAGAGTTCGCCTGTTTGCACAACATAAAAGTTATGTAAAAAATGTTTATCTCTCCCATCAAACTACTTTAACTATGTTGAAACATTGCGGAATAGACATTTTTAAAAGACAATAATTAACATTTGTAAACATGAGTTTTATTAAAAGATGTTGCCGATCATCCAATAATTGGACGACTAATAAATTTTATTATTCTGATTATTTAAAAAATTACAATTTGATATTATTTTCTCTGAAGATATTATACAAAATTTAATGTACTTTAATTAGGATTAAAATGTGAAATTAACCTATATGTTCTAAACGATGTAATCATGTCTGATATAAAAAAAGGATTACATTTAGAAATTGATGTAAAACAGTGTAAAATATACTGAAAATTTTACCGTTTTTCATTTAAAACTGAAGTTGGCAAAAAAAGTTCAATACTCATATACATAAAAAATAAAATATATATTATAAAACCTTTATGCAGAATATTTATTATACATAATGTTACATCACACAAAATATCATTTTTATAATTCCGACTGATCAATATGGAATTCAAAATGATATGATTAAATTTTCAATAGTTTAAGAGGATAGTATTATAATTCATGTATAATAAAAAAATTAATAAGACAATTGAAAGTTATAATAATAATTCAAATAATTTTTTATTTAAAGTGTCTGAAGTAAACAATACAAGTGTTTACGACATGACAAACGGTGATCAAGCAACAGTGCAGAAACAAACTGGCTAAATAGGAAGAACTAAAATATTTTATGGCTATTGTAAGTCATCCAATAAGTATTCGACGACTCGCAATTTTTCCCTCAATTTTTTCTTCATCACATAATCAAATGACTAATTTTTTTTTCCAGTAATTTTAAAAATAAAACTTTGTTATAATCCTAAAGAAACATGTATAAAATTTAATGCATTTTAATAACGATTAATATGTGAAATTAACCTTTATGGTCTGAACGGTGTAAATACGCTTGTTAAATAAGTAAATACAATTAATATGTACAATCTTTTTAAAATCTGAAAAGTTTTAAACATGCTTGGTGTAAAATTTGGTTCACTTTTAAAAATGGGTGCAAAATAGAGGACAAATTTAATCTATTAATATTATTACAGTTTACTTTTTCATTAAAACATTAAAATTAAAAATAATTATTAATGTAAGTATGTATTGCTAGATGGAAGATTTTAAATTTTGGATAACTAGATGAATAAAATAAAATAAATCATACGATTATCGGACAACTAAACACTTTCTTAACTAAATGTTCCCTGTATGTACTATTTACATTTGTAACAAACAAATATAAATGATTATTTTTTACCTTCCATTGATGATAGAAAAGTTCACTTTCTTTCCAATCTCCGTCTGGTCCGAAGTCGTCAATGTTACATAACTGACGACAGGTTGTGGGTTTTTCCACAGTCCCTTTATTTACATCCATTTCTAAAAACACAAATTATTGCATAAAGACTAAATTGGTGCTATTTTTAATCAATTTTCTTCTCAGATAGCTTGTTCTTTGTTCTTAAAAGAAATGCTGTTCAAATAACATTTTTTTTAATGGCTATTCTTAAAGCATGCATGATGAGCCAATCTATATTTTTTTGTTTTGGTTTTACTAAACTAAAATCTTTAAAATGTAGGTTTTGTAAATTAATTTTGGTTCATCTGGATAAAATATTTATTAAACTATTTTAATTTTTCTTAATAATTAAAATAGTTTAATTAATATTTTATCCAGATGAACCAATATTTCAAACTTATGTTGAGCTACATCATATTAATACTGACTTGTCATATTTGATTCTGTTGTTAAAGTTCTGGTTTTTTTAGGACACCAGTATGGTGATCAATAATTTTCTCTGTGATTGGCATTAAATTTATTGTTATATCTCTGGGATATGCATTAAATTTAGTATTTTCTCATTTATTACTCTGTTTGAAAATCTATTTCGTTTTTGCTCGTTTTTATGAAATAAAATACAAATTGAATAAACATAAATATTTCTTTAATATTACTATGTAATACATTATTAAATAATTATATCATGTGTTTCAATTAATAAATATATTTTTTCTTTGTTCACATGTTTACATCACGAACTTTAGGAAGAGCACATCACACCCATATGCTATAAGCAGGATAACTTTTAATATAAAACTTACAGGATCTTGATTGATACTAAATAGAACTGTGAGTTGTTAATATGTACATTTATTTTAGTTTATAATTCGTATGATATCCTGTTCTAGGTAATTATATAAAAATTAAAAATGTTGTTATATTTATCTAAATTTTCATAAAATTTTCATGGCTACATTATAAATGAAAATCCAATTTTTTATCTTAGTACATCTATATACTTCTTTTTCTTTATCCATTACTTAATTTTAAGGTTTTAGAAGTATTCTAAGCATTTTCATTATTAAGTATGATTTAAAGAAAAAATAAAAGCCAAACCAAAAATATATACTTTGTCAAAATGTCATGGCGATAAAAGGAAAAAGGGAAAGAAATTTTAAAATCAAATTTTTATTAGTGGCCCTTTCTATAATATAATTATTTCGATTGATATTAAACACAAATTTTCAAAGAAATATCTAGATAATAAAATGTCTATAACATTTATGGAAATATAATTTTTTGGTTATTTATTTATATTTTATAATTTTTTATGGAAAATATGATTTAAATATTCAACTGTTTTTAATTATGATATCATTTACACAAACACTTGGCCACATTATTAGAACAATATAATGCACTATTCGCGCACATGTTAATAATTTTGAAAATACACATGGAAAGTATAGGGTTTAAAACCTTAATTATAAATGAAGTGAAAATTTCCACATTCATGCTCGTCCATGCTTACTTTTTACTGGAATGCAATCAAACAAATTGAATGCCATAAATTTCATATAAAATATATTTAATTGAAATTTGTCATGTAACACTAAATAAATAATGACTATATCTTATATATGAATATTATAATATATTATGGTATACATATTTGTCTTGAAATTATAGTGTTAACAAATATTATTTTAAAATTTATATGATTTATTATAAAATATTTGTATACATATTTAGAAAAGTACCTACACAAACAATTAGAATAAATTAAATTTAATTGTATTCATTTTGAAAAATATTTTTAAGAACATTGTAAAGAACTAACATTACTTTAGTTAAGGTATAAAATGAATTATATTAAATAAGGAAATATTTGAGAAATAATTGAGAAACTTATTAACATTTGTAAAAATTTGTGTGAGATTGTACTCTTAATGATATTTATATATGTGTGGGTATGTGTATATAGACACGCACGCTCACACACACACACACACACACACATATATATATATATTTATATATATATATATATATATATATATAAATATGTATATATATATGTAAATATAGATATTAATGTGGCAATTTGAGAGAACTAGAGTCTCCTTAAGCCATGGCCTATTTAAGTTACTTATTAAAATAGTAATAGTGCAAAATGAAATGATTATTATAAAATGAATTATTTGAGTACATTTTAATTTAACACGTTATTGATAGGGGCCAGATGTACTTCACTCGCTGATTGAGTGCTCAAATTATATAATTGTAATAATAATTGCATTAGTTATTTTAATATTAAATTTTAAAAATATCATATTGAAATTTTATCTATACCTTGACAACACGTATGCTACATGTCATTTAAATCGGTAAATTTCTTTATTTATACGCTGACACATAGTTGTCTCAGTAGAGAACTTCTCATTAATACATAAAAAAAATAAAAAAAAACATTTCATATAAATACCATTGTCGACGGTTTTTATTGAGTTTCTATTGAATTATACCTTTAATGGATTCTTATTGGATAAATATTACATTATGCTATATTGTGTTTTTATGTTTTCGGCCTCTTCACACCTAATTGACATTATGTCTCGTCACAGTAATAACAACAGTGGCTTAATATTTCAATTTAATTTGCTTATCTTTATTACACAGAAATTATGTAATGTAGTAAATTTCTTACTTCTCACTTCACTTCAAACCGTTTTCATACAATGGATAGATAACACTTGCAGTTATATTTTCGTAATTATCAATTAATTTACATAATTCCTAGCTAACTACATAAATGAAATTGTTTATGATATACAAATTTTCCAGTCAACCATGATTGTTTTGGAGATAGCTATGATTTGTCTATCTGACAACCGTAGCGAGTTCTGCTTTGTTTCCAGCGCCAATTATATTATTCAATAAACAATCAACCACAGTTTTCCAAAGTAGAAATAATGTTATTGATATCCAATTTAAAATTGTTAAATGTAAGGTTTTATAAAAATACATATTTAATATGCAACCTATATAAATTGATTATGAAAATATATTTCAATATATAGAATGTGAAGTACGATTTATTTATTTAATGAAAATTATACAGAAATTAACCTGTGTAGGAAGTTTTGAATATTTATAAATCTTCATTTAATATTTATTTTAATTGTAATTAACTTGCCATATAACAGCCAATACGAGAAGTGATGTTAAAATTTAACTTTTTATATTTAAAAAATTGGTAGAATAAGATTTAAAAAGAATTTCTTTTTAAAATTTTTCTTAATAAAGGACCTTTGGGGCTACATGGCTTGATAATCTTTTAAATAATAATAAGTAATAATAAAAGGTATAAAATTGATAGTTAAAAAATAAATAAAAAAATTCTTTACAAAAGACTACTAGGACAGGCAACAAACACAAAAATACAGAAATTTTTTAAATTTTATATTTTTTGATACTTGATTTCCTTGACTTTTTTACTGATTATAATACTTTTTGCATTCCTATTGTAGTCAAAATTAAGTTTAATGTATGATTATTACTTGGGAAAATAAACCTTGACATCATGTGGACATAAATTTTTTCATCATCACTTTGAAAGAAACAAACCCATAATACATTATTTTTACCATATTTACGTTGGAGTCCATCACCATTTTATTACCATTAACTTCTTTAGTCGTGGAAAAATAATCCCTTAAGTGCTCTAAGTAAGGTGCTTTGGTGTAATTTCAAAAATGGGATTATTCCGAAAATTATAAATGCCTACTAAATCTTATATTATTTTTTGTGGTGGTAGCCTTCACCTAGACTCCAAATAAGTCTGCTACGCCGATTCAGTTGACCAAGTAGCTACCAATGACTGTGTGTGTGCAGTGTGACATTTTCTCAAAAGATTGCTTTTTCGTGCAATTTTGCATTTTTGGATTAACCTTGACATGTTACTTGGAATTTCGGTATGTGAAATAATTTATTGTCTGTTTAAATGATAGATTGTTGTATTTATTACATCACTGCATAGGTTAAAATGCTCTATTCATATTTTTATTATTTTTTTTTAAATTAGCTATCAGGGGAAGTCGGAATTATTGTGTAAACGAAATTGCCCGGCACTGGTTTTTCATAGAAATTGTCAATGGCCCTCAATCATTTGTTAATTTGAATAAGTAAATTGATTAATTTTAAATAAATTTGTTTTCAAATAACTCCGCTCCTTCTAAAAGTAATATTTAATTTAAACAAGGATTTCTTTTCATGTATAAGTAAATTGTTCAACACGAATGTTAAAATGACTGTTTGTGAGCTGTTTTCCGTGGCTTTGCTCGCACAGAGATAAGATTTTGAGACACACAAAAATGCACTAAAAATTTTAAATATTTCAAAATACATTGTAATCAGTTTGGAATTTTTATGAGAAGCTTGCTTATTTAAATAAACAGATAATAATCTAAAAAATTAAATATTTTGAGTTCAAGAATCTGCCACCTATAGGTACTAAGTATATTTTAAAAATACTTTAATCTACAGACATTATTTTCTGATACGCTAGAACATTAAGAATATTAACAATTAACATCTGTTTCAGAGTAACAATGCTGCGTGAGTATTTAAGAATAAAAATTATTTCAAGATGTAAACAACGATATTGAAGACATAAAAAACGGCCAGTTGACATGGATTTCGCTTATCACAACCAGAAATATACATAGAGTCGGTGAATATGTAAAACATAATAAACTGGAAACCTCATTTAAAAACAACATCCCAGGTCCAGACTAGTTTATAAATTTTCTATAGAACTAGTTTTAGAAAAATTTGTCTACATGAAAGGGACAGTAATTCCCCATAAAAGAAGCAAGTAGCTAAAGGTTAAGAAGTAATTACCGGATTCATGGGTAGAGGATTATTAGACGACAATGAAAAAGTAACTAAAAAACGAGAAGTCAAGAGAAAAGTAATTAAAGAAGGAAGTTCAACAAGGAAGCTGACTGCAGTTTATAAAGATTCAACATAAGTTAAAATGACCATGACAAGATTCAGATTATTGTTTAGGAGATAGCTATGATTTGTCTATATGAGAACCGTAGCGAGTTCTGCTTTGTTTCTAGCGTCAATTATATAATTCAATAAACAATCAACCACAGTTTTCCAACGTTATTGACATCCAATTAAAAATTGTTAAATGTAAGCTTGTATAAAAATACATATTTAATATGTACATCTACTTGAGTAGATCTGATTCTGAACAGGTTAATTCCGAAATATAAGTTAGGTAAAAATATTTTTAGGTTGTTCCGTGGAGAAAATTATATACTTTAATAATAAATATCAAGTTGAACTTAACATAAGACAAAGACCACTTTTGAGTGTCATTTGGAATATATTTGGGGATTCCACATTATTTAATTCAAAATAAAGTGAGATTTCAAAATCTTATCTTAAAGATTAGATTAAATTGGATCTTATTCTTAAAGATTTCAAGAAGAACTGGGCACGAAGCATAAGGCTGTTTAGTTAAATATCAGAAAGTGACAAAAGGTTAATTTTGACAGATTCTGACAATTTTAACCAAATAATAAATATTCTGTTAGGTCATCAATAAATTATTTGAAATTACTCCAAAGTACCTTACTATTTTCTAAACTGACAAATTTTTTATATGGTTATGTTGTGCCATCAAATAATTTGAATACAGTTTTTTATTCAATAACATAGTTTGGAAAGAACCATGAATTTTTCTTACAGGGCTTAGAATAATAAATATTAAATTAGAAATGTGTTATGAGACTAAGGCGTAATTGAAAAGAGCACAAAGGAATCTGTATTACAATGCAAGTGTAGGTTGGTTTCTTTCATACTAAATTGAAGTCAAGTCTTTTTTTACAAAGATTATGTTTAAAAAAAATAAAACAGTTTATGTAAGTTAGGCCAGTATCGCGGTTATAATGTTTTATAATTTGTACTTCACACCAATGACTTAAAATTAGTACAAGAACACTAAAAATGAAAAATAGGCAAGCAGTTCCTCGTTGTAGGCTTCTTACTGTTCACATACTTGTAGCTTCCAATTATAAAATTCAAAGGTACATTAGACATATATAGGAAATTAATTTTTTTGGTAAAAATTGTTTATATACCTAATGATTTATAAATATATATTATTACTTAATTCAAATATATTAACCAACTCTCTCCAGTTTTAATTCACCTCTCTTTCTCTATTTTTAATATATAGGTGTAGAAAATAATATTAATTAAAAAATAATTCAATAATCTGACATTTATTATATCTCTTGTTAATTTTAAATAAATAACTAAGTATAACTATCCAATTACTACATTAAAATGTTATCGTTACAACTTTCAATGGCAATTGAGTAAATGTTCATTTGGCAAATCTTATTTAGGCCAATTTTTGTACCTTAAATGTAATATTTTATATGTTAAATACCACATATATATATTAGTAATTATATTTTAAACAAGGGTCAACATACCGCTCAGATCTCTTACGATAAAAAGTGCACCACCTAAAAATACTCGAGTAGACACTAAATATTCAACTGAATAAAACAAAACAAATTTTTTAACTATATTGTGTGACTGAAAACAGTTGTAAGAGTATTAGAAGAAAATTAAAAGTGTGTTTCACTTCTTTGTTATGTAATTAATTTTTGTCTAAGTAAGTTTTATAACCAATTTATTATTAGTTATTGACATTAAAAATATAATTACATATTTTTCATGAAGAAGTAGAGCTGAATCAGAGAATGCAACCTAAATGATATATAAAAGCAGGAATATATAAAACATTCCATTATTTTTGTTGTGTTAAATAGAGGTAAATCCAGCCCTTTTTTAGAAAACCTGCCATATTTATAAAAAAACCCCGCCTATATATCACTCCATAGCAGTTAATAATGAGTGAATTTAACACATGTTTTTAATTTACAAAACCAGTTTTGTTTTTAATTATCAGAATTCTTTTAGATTCTTTCAATTCTTAATTTCTATGCTTTCAAATTTTTTTATAGAAGATTACCTTGATAATAAAAGAATTGCCAAATTTAAAATTGTATTATTGATTATTTTTGCGAAAAAAACGACTGTCCTTTTTTTTAAATGTCACTTTGTAATAAAAAATTACTTCCAATTTATTCAGAATAGGCTTGAGGTTGAGGCAGATACACAGATCTATAGAGAAACACAGACACCTCTCTAAAATGTTGTCCATCATCAACGGATTCCTCTTTCACTTTCACACTTTTATTGAGAATTTCATTAAAGGTAACATTCAATCAAAATGGTGTAAGGAGCAAATATATCATCACTTTTCTATTTTACTGATATACTTTCAAATATATTTAGAGAATCATTTCTTTTAATTAAAAAAATTTACATCTTAAGTATTACCTGCATTACCCAAATACGTCCTAATATCTGAAGTATTTTATTTTATCTTCTATGTCATGTCTACAATTCTAAATCCATCTCTGGCATGTCAATTTTAAGTTATTAATGAATTATAGATAAATCACCCTAAATTTCCTTTTCTTTCTCACTGTGCTAATGACCATATTTCCTAACAGATTTTGAAACAAATTTATAAGATCAATACAGATGTGTCCATAACTGAAAACTGCCAAATATATGTTCAATACATAGACATTAGAATTAGTTATACTAAAAAGAGTTCATCAGGTACCAATGACGGAACCAACCTAAATACCAAAAAGCCAGGCTTGCCTACATCACACCTAAAAAGTAAAAAATAATATAAGCATAAGCATATTTTGTATTTTATGTTATGAAATATGGGAACCAATCACATACAAGCAATGCATACATATACCTGTAATAAACAAATATAAATATCACATATTAGGTTTATTTCTCTTTTATATGGCATTGAGCATACTTGTTATCTTAATTTGCATATTGGCTTCCTGCAATCTTTAATATATATAGGTAATATTCACACCAGGCTTCTAAGTGAGCCTGATGCCCTTCTCAGGCATGAAGTTCGTAAGCATGTAAATTTATGTTCTGATGCTTATGAACTTCACTTAAGTTGTCAATTGAGAATTTCATTAAGTGTCAATGTATTTTTTGCATTTTCAAAAAGGTATTGTGATCGGCGGATAATTAAAATGTGTAAATCAATTCATTTGGAAAGGTAACATGAATACATATTTTGTTAGGAAAAAAATATTATAAATTTGCCAAGACTTTGCTCCCAATTTTAGGTTTAAAAAAATTAATTGGGTAATAAATTATCTTCTTTTCAAATGATAAAAATGTTAGTAATAATAATGGATGTATTACTGTAAATATTTTTACTGCCTACTGCGAAGACAATTGCATTTTATAAAAAATGAGTTTTTACTGTTCTAGTTTTATTTTATGGATTTGCAACGATGTTTCTGCTAGGAATTTTTGTCAAAAGGATTTTCAAGTAGAATTTTTTACTAAATAAATTGCAAGCGGCTTTTATAATAAATAAAAAAGTTGTTAGTTATGAGACACACACACATATCTGGGTCTGTCGCTATTTGACCTGCTTTTGTATATTTAAAAAACCAGACAGGGAGGGGCCCTGTAAATGTTTTTTATCTATATTATTTGTACTATGGCATGTTTATTAAATTTAAGGATATTAACAAAAAATTTTAGTCAATGAATAGCTGCAATTTGATTTTTAAACCATCAAATTCTTATTCCCACACTTTAACAAGAAGTGCCATTACTTATTAACGAGCTGTTAATTTGGAAATAAAATTATATTTATGATTATGCTACTTTGTAAACTGAACAATAAGTGAGAGACTTGAATAAGCCTCCAATAACACATGTATAGAAACTCTAGTAGATGAAATTGTTGCTTCTAAAGCTTATAAAATTGTGTTGTTTAAAAATGTGATAGACAATTATGTAAATATACGTACGTATTTTGTTATATATAATAGTAAAATATAATATAAAAATTCCTATCGTTTTAATTATAGTGCCATGACGTAGATAATTAAAATTTACATGAAGTAATAATTTAATGTGATATCGAATAGAGATTTGATCCAAAGTGACTGGTCTAATAGTGGAAGGAAATAAATTTACACAATTTGTTTCAAAATTGTAAAAAATCCAATAAAATTTATAATATTTTCACTGTACCCTTGTCACAAAATATTAAATTCTATTTGCAAATTTCTTATTACAAATAACATATGTTGTTACAGATTTAAAAGTGATTAGTTTTTTTCAAAATTATATGATTAAAATTAAAACCAAATTTCTTTTTAAAATTTCCTATCAAGCGTTATGAAATAGGATATGTTAATATTCAATTAAAATCGGTGGCAACATTGACGATGACATACATTAATTAGGTAACCTATGTTTTATTTGTCTCCGTACAAAATTCTCTTCACACAATCAAGTTAAGAATCTTATTCATTATAATTCATGATTTAAACATATATTTTTTATTTATTTATTCTCTATCAAAGTTTGAACTTGCAATACTAAATCTCGTGCCATGGACAAGACTGCAGTTGAATTGTGTCGTTCAGCCATTTCTGTAATTAAAAAGTAAACAATTTTGATTACAAAAACTATTTTTACATTATACACTTTGAATTTCACTTTTAGGAAGTGACATTGTTGTCTGTGGAAGTTACCTAAGCATACCCTACATTTATTTCCTGGGTTTTGCCAAATGAGTGACAACATTGAGTCTTAGGTTGTGCTTCTCAACCTAATCCAGTAAACTTTATAAGTTTGCTTCTATTGAGAATAGGAAATGATCTCCACATCCCATAACCTTACATTCATATCTCATGAGACTGCTCATCTTGGTTTTAACGTTTGGGCAAAGTGAATATAAACTCTGTAATGTACAATCCCAATCCCAAAGTGGACAATGTGCTGAGGCGATGAAAAAGTTATAAAACCGATAAGACATAAGACGCTAATCAGACATACTTCTTCAAAAAGGAATTAAACTACTACTATACTTTTATTAGAAATCTACATCTTACTATTCTGCTTGATGCCATTGCGCAAGAAATTAAGAAAAGTGGTAGTAAAGTCATTGGTGACATAATTAACTCTCAATGCAGGTCAGTTAAAAACCCTACTGCATTTTCTTTGTAAAAGTTGAACCAAGAGAATAGTAAAGAAAATTATTGAATGTATTCATGAAAATTGAAGACTCTAATAATAAAAAATGATTATCCAATGCCAAAAATAGCAGCAACATGACCTTTGAAAAAATAATTGCACGCAGCCCTAATGGTGTATCAAGTAAAGTGAAGGACACACAATATCAGATTGCTTTGAAATGTTACCTCCAAATTAACTCCATAAACAGCTTTCATAAATATTTTAACTTAGAACATAAACAGATTATCACCTAACATACATGAGCTTGAAGCAAACTTAATATCTAATGATTTAGAGATGGTCCTTATTTCAGAGGCTCACGCCACTAAAATGGACTCTTTGCACATTAAGGCTGTTAACATCTAGTTCACAATTCACACAACAGCACTGGTCATTAAATCTAACTTGAAACTGTCCCCATGTAGACTTATTTAAGTGCGCATTTAAAGCAACCAGTATTATTCTAGTGGATTGTGCATATCCTATTGCACTCTCACTATGGTATACTGTCCACCTTAATATAAGATATCAAAAACATGTCTGAAAAATATTGTCAGAGTCTAGGTTCTATTGCCGGTAGAGATGGAATGCCAATCATACTTTCTGAGATGGTTGCATTACACACTGATAAGAGGTTATGAACTGAAACTTTGTGTAGATGAAAACTCTTTGCAACCAAATTAAAATAATATAGTATCTATAAAATAGATACAAAACTATTTAAAAAGCAGGCGAGGCAAAATAAGCAGTGTCGATTACATGTCATATGCATTTATGCAAGATATAGATAGACGTATTTATAGACACAATGGAGTTTAAGGATCCTTTCGTTTCACTATGGAATCCTACAACACTTATTAAAATAAGTTTATATGCTTATACCATGCCAAGTCACCGTAAAAATATTGAATTACATACCATTGAAAAATTTTATAATATCAGTGAAATCCATTGAGTTGGCCAGAATGATGTCTCTGTATGTTTCCAATAAGGCTAAGGCCAAGAATAGCACCATATGCTCTGATGCAACGTTGCGTGCTGCCCAGATTAACTCCCAAGCTGAGAAAACCTGAAGAGTTTTTCTTTCATGACTTTCTTATATTACATAGGTGAAATGATTTTCATGACTTTCCTATATTACTGGAAAAATTTTTAACAAGTTGCTAATTCAAATAAAGGGTAATAAAAGTACATACATCTTGATAAAGTAGTTCCCTTTTGAAATCCAGAAGAAACCAACGATAACAGAAGTAGAAATGCGTGTAGTCACCATGAGCATGCATTAGTTCATACATCTCGCAATCTAGTATCTGGATCAATGATCTGGAAAGTTAAATTGTTTTTATTGAGTTAATATTATTTTGGGCCTAAATGTAATTTCTATTACATTCACACTAAAGTAGTGTTTATTACATCGTCTAAGTTTTTTTAAGTGATTGGTTCATCTTATTCTTCCCTTTTTTAATTTATAAAATAGTTAATCACAGTAACCAGACCTATAACATATTTTGACTGACTGAAACAGTTTGTCCTTAATTCCCTTTCAGTTATTAGGCACTACCTACTTGTTAATTATATTGTGTATAAAAAAGTTACTTAATTTTTTTTATTTCCTTGTAAAAAAGTAATTATAACATTAAACGTATTCATAATATATAAAACCTCATATTAGCAAAATGTGCGTCCATAGCCTGTCCAGCAGGGAAGTTATGTATTGCGCGCTGCATAAGGCGTGCAAAACATGCATGTGCCGTTGCCTCCTCATCAAGGATCACAAGCAACGGTGCCACCAGGTCACACATCCCTTGCATGTAACCTACTTCCAGGTTCTCCCAGACGTACCTTAAAGAGAATACCAGTATAGATAATTTGAGCAACATCAACAATGCATGAGAACTCTCCACTTTTTTAAATGCTCAATACATATATTAAAATATATATCATCAGATGTGAGTGAGGGAATGAGTAAGTGAATGGGATTATGCTCTATATTATTGTTCTAGATGGCCTCAATGATACAAGTGCAATATACAAGTAGAGACATCAGAGACTAAAATATAATTTCTGTCATGAAATAACTTTCTGGGATATAGGGATGAGGGACATTAAAATAAGCATATCCTGAACAAATAGGAGCTATGATTTGTTACAATAATATACCATAATGTTATTGACTCTTATGCTCATTGGTCGATGTTGAAAGCCAGTAAATAATATAAGGACTATTCAAGTACTTGTATTACTTATTGCAATAATATTTGACACAAGACTTATATAAAAAAATATCACAATAGTTATTTTAAAAAAATGCAAAAATCTATAAAAATGTTAATTTTCACATACAAATGAAGAGAAGAGAAACATTTTGAATAACTATTTATTTGAAAAGAAACTTGTTAAAGATGAATAATAACATGAACAATTATTTAAATAGTCTAAATTTAAATGGCAGCTAAAAGGTAGAAAGTTTAAAAGTTCATCAACCATGGTAGGAAAGTGAGAGTTTTAGAACTGGCAGTTTCGTAATACTGTGTGCTAGGTCTAAAACAAAAAAAAAATAAAGGAGTAATTTTGATATTTTTGTGGCAATATCCTTATAATATACCTACTTGAATAACATTGTCTCTAGCTATGGCTCTAAATAAGATAAGCCTTAACCAAGGCCTGGGGGATATATGAGTAAAGTAAGTCTTAGATGCCAGATGACTTTAAGCTGTCTGAAATAGTAGCTGTGTACACGTAAACTTCTCTGTAAATTTTTGCTTGTACCAGAAATAAAATTATGCAGCTTGTTTTTTTTTAAATTTTTTTATCTTTTTATTTCATGTCCCTTTAAACAGTATTTTACGGCAATCATAACCCTTATACAATTATCATTACTTTGAACTAGCTATGGTCAAGACTTCGTTTGTGTGAACTTTTGGATGTGTTTAGGCAAGTTATTTATCAAAATATCAAAATAGAGTATATAGATAGCCATGTAATTAAGCTACACTTCTTTACCATAAATAGCACCCTATCGAATATAATCACAGAGAAATCCGTAGGTGTAGGGACCAAAGCCTCAAAAATAAATGTATAGACACTCTTTACAGAATACAAATCTAACATCATAACTTTGGAACCATTCGAGATATTATAATGAAACAAAAATAAGTTTATCCTAGGTTACCATGTATAATTTACATGAAATTCATGCCAATAGTTTTCAAATTAATTCCATTCATATCGTCAGATAGGTACAATTTTTTTTAGATTAGGATCATTTTAGTAATTAGCAAAGCATTTAAATTATTGAAATCAACACTTATTTAATAAAACTTAATTTCAGACTTACGTGCACATAATGTTCCTCAGTTTGTCCAAGTTATCTGTGGTGAAATACCAGTAGTTCCGGTCACATCGCTGCACATCTTTTTCTATTCTATGTAAATTGAGCGCAAAGCTCTCTAATAATTCCGTCTGGGAATATTAAAAATATTTAGCACATTAATTTTTCCTAATATTTAAAAAAAGAAGATTGTTTATATATCTAGGAACGAAAGTTTTTAAAATATTAGAGAATAATAACAGCACACTTACACTGTAAACACCTCCATTTGAACTAGCTGGAGATACACAATTAGAGCGTACACCTTCCTTGTTGGAGTCAGCACCAGCAATACCTGCCGCTGCAAGACAGTCGAGTGTATCAAAGGAGGCTCCCGTCGAGTTGCTCTCCTCCTGCACTATACCCAGTGGTGACTTGGACGGGCTCACGTTTGCTGTTGTAAAAAGATATTGTTTGGGTAGAAATGAGAAGATACATTCTGTTGCAGAGGAACATAGAGGAAAGAGAAGATTATGTCATTGGATGGAGAAAGGTTTATGATGGAATAAGGCCCATAGAAAATTTAATAGACATAGATAAAGCACCCCAGTAGCAAAGAACGAGGCATTTAGAGAACTTATCGAGAAGCATCTTAATGACACATTACAGCAAGTACAAATGGTACTAATAGAAAAAAGGTTTTGGTGAAAAATGTGAAGAGCATTAGACACCGTTTTATTACTGTTAGTTATAAATGAAAAAAATGAGGCCACAAGTTTTTTGGAACCAAAACACCTATTAATGTGACTCAATTGTATGAGACAATATATTGATTGAGGAACAATCTTATCTCCTCTGATAAACTGTCTAAGAAAAAATATTTAAGCAAAAAAAATATGTATTTGTTGGGTCACCTCATACAATGTTGAATGTTCAATTTGCCTTAATTTTTTTGGTTTTATTTGTCTTCACTGATAATAAGATTGTAAGCAGAAAGGGGGTAAAATGATAACTATAAATGATAACATTATGGGTATTGGTTGCTTACTGAAAACAGAGATACTCAGTAGCATATTCATTTTAGAAGTTAATATGAATTAAATAAATAAATAAATATATTTCATCGGCAAGGTAGTCTCATCTATCTACTGTCTGTACTGCATTTCATAAAAGGTAGAATTGGTATATATATATAATATGTAAAGCTAGTAGTATATCATTACATTGTTTAGATATATATTATTTTTATTATATTAGATATACATAATGGATGCATGTCTGTCCGATTAGATGGAGATAAATACCTGACATCATAAACACATACCTGTTCCATTGACAGGTGAATTACTAGCACCTAAATCAACAGAGGGATTTGTAACAATTACACTTGTATGTTTTGGCACTGTCTCAGTCTGCACTGTGTCAGATTCTGACCCATTCAAATTGACACTGTCAATACTACTCTGTGGTCCATGCCCGTCACTTTTCTGCACTATCTCTTCTGCTAGCCTTCTAATTTCAACTTCACTCTCCCGCCGCAAGTCTGGATTTATTATACCACTCGGTGTATCTACTGTATCTTCTACATCCACCTTTTCAATATTATTTTGAGTTTCAGATGTATTATCATTAGTATAGAGATTCTGTTCGCTTGTTTCTTGTGTATTATCTATGTTTTCCGATTCTTTTTTTGTACTTTCTTTGGTTTCTGATTCTTGACTAATAAGCTTATCTTCCACATCACTCAGTTTGACTTCTTTATCTTCCTCGATGTCTACACTGGGTGCTGTGGACAGCATAGTGACATCATTTTTAGTTTCACATTCGCTTGGTTCTGGTGAAATTATCGGTGGATCATCGGACAGTATGCTCAAGTTGTCTTCAAATACCTGAAGACAGAATATTTTTCATAATATATTTTATACACTTAATTGTAATAAGATGTTCAATCTTTCGTACCAAATTATCATAAGTAAAACAGGAGAAGTAATAAAATATATATATATTTTAAAACATAAGTGCAAATTTTGTAGCAGCCTCTTTGGCTTCACTATCGTCCACGTCTTTTGTTGCTTTTATAGATACTTTGTGGTAATATGCATATTTCTTTGAATAATAAATATGCATATTACATCAAAAATTAACAATTATTGGCATGGCTATATTATCTAATTTCGTATAACTCTTCTTGATTACTATGAAATACTTTGAAGGATAATGTAGATTTTTTAGATTTTCTATAATTTTCTTTATTGGTGAAGTTATCACTATATACTTCTTCTTTTGATAGTAATGAATTGAGACGGCAGGTAATTACTTAATATAACATTTTAATCACGTCAACAATGAACTCTATATGCAGTGCAATGAGATAAATATTTGTACAGTTCTTGATATTTTAATAGGGTAACTGATTACTCCTAAATTTGCTATGTTTAACAAAAAGGTCATAAAAGAGGAGATTGATTAAAAAAAGTGGTGAGACATTTTTACAAATTGATTAAAATATGGTGAAGTTATGAGCTGAAAGATAGGGATGGATTAGGGATATGTCCTGTTTTATTTACTCTTCGAAAATACAATAACCAATGTTAAAAATTACATTGTAATTCACAGTATTCTCATCCTGACCTGAATGTTAAGTTGGTCTGTTTTTAATGTTTATTAAACAAATTTCCACTCCTCGTCAATTTTTACTTTGACATTAAGAAAATTGGTTAAATACCATATTCTTTCTTTAATTTCATTATTAACAAAAATTGTCACAAGATTTCAAGTACATAATAATATTGTTGGTGCTAAAAATTAGAACTTTACTAATTATTATTTTTATAGTAATTATAATTTTGGTATATATATTTCTAGTAGTAATTATAATTTTTGAGTGAACCTTAATTTGATTTTATAACATCACATTTATATTACATTTAGAACATACACAATGTACAAATATACTCACTCAACTTAAGGAGTCTTAAGTCAAACAAGGGTATCAGTATTGTTCAGAATAATATTTTTTTTTCAAAATAGTAATTTTTTTTAAAATACAGAGTTTTCAAAAAAGCAAGGCTGTTATTATAGTCATGTAAGTATAAGTGAAAATAAAACATGGTATCATAGCTGTACAAAACATTTTCATCCTCTAGATTCTTTCATCTAAACTGAATCCTTCACAGGTCTAAACTGAATCTTTCAAAGGGACAGTTGATATGAATAAAAATATAGTAATAGTAGCAATAGTCAAATTATGATGATTGCAGTTTTTTGTTCATAGTTCAGTGGACACTTTTGACTTATAATTTAGTAATAAGTAATACAATTTTAATCAAGGTTTAATAAATTTATGGCATGTAATTGTGGGAAGGATTACCTTAACATTAAAGACTAAAAGCCACTATAATTGTGCAAATTTCATTAATGGTAATTTTGAGGATTACTTTATGATAATTACTGAATATTAAAGTCACTTATAAATATTAACATCCCTTTTTCATAGAAAAATAAGAAGAAATTTTTTTCTAATAAGTCTCACTTTCTTTATTGGTAAAATTTAATAACTCTAATTCGAATGAGAATGAAAATATAGATTTTAACAATTAATTGTTTTCCTTTTTAGACCATTACAGACAGTTTTAATAAATTACTTCCTACTATTCAAATAATACATGTAAGCTTTTGAAGGCATGAATTAATGTTTACCTCATTTGTGAGTTCATTATTCTGATTAGCAGTACTTCCTGCATCTCCGCCGCTACCTTCACTGAGCTTGGCAATGCTGGCAGCCTGGGCCTCGCGATCACGCTGTCGTACAATGGCCTCCACACACAGCCACTCTGACATGGTCGTCTCATATGCGCGACGACATGCTGCATCCTGGACACGTCTCTCTTCTAATGTGGAGCCAAAGCTGTTAATCAGTTTACGATTTAGTATTTAATTTTGTTAAAAACATCAGAAATTTGCATAATTTCTTAATTTATTTTAATTTTAATTGATGTCTCTTGTCTTTTCTTACACTTTATAATTTGTGCATTAATTTTTATTTTTAAATTTCTTATTTATTTTCACTATTATGTCGTCACCGTGGTGTGTTGGGTTGATCAAATGGCACACGGTCTTTGAAAGCTCGGTGCATCGGGGATCCGGGTTCGATTCCTGGTCTGCTCATCGAGCGGGGCTGAACTGTTGTTCTAGTTAGCTGAAAGAGATTGCTTTCGTACCAATATGTCTGCCATATGTATTAATTGTATGTAATAAAGTACGTAAATAAATAAATGTTATCCAATATTAGCACATTGGTGGCCCTTCCACCATTCAATGTCTTGTCGTTCAAAGTAACACCAAATAAAAAATATCCACAATGACAGAATAAACAATGTTTCAAATTATAAAGTATAAATTTATGGGAAAACTATTTAAGCATGTGGTCAAAAATGAGAAATATTTTTTCCTGATCATTAATACTAAGTCAGAAGAATTAAGCAGATGTTTCAACATAAATATTGATGTAAAGAATATATAATATTGAAATGGAGTATGCATTTGTATTCACTTGATGAGTATTCACTTGTAGTCAATTCCCCCTTAACATTTGAAAAATAATGTGTACATAAATTATATTTTATTTATGTGCGTTCAACTTATATTTTACGTATAATGCACATACATATGTAGAACCAAGGAATTTTATTTCCAAAATTTGGAAATTCTTTCCAGTCCATAAATATCATAAGTACCATCTGCTGATGAACAATGTACTCTGTGATACATAAATTTGTTCAAAAAAATAATAAAAATGATTTTGTATATATTTGGCGTTAATTTTGTAGAAATTCATTATTCACAATTAAATGAAACTACGTGATGTAGTATTAATTCTACTTTTTTTAAGTTCTTTACCACGACCTAGGCTTTGTTGTATTACAACATCTTCAGATGGGCTATTGGCAAAGATCTTTGCTACGAAACCTAGGTCGTGGTAAAGAACTTAAAGAAAGTAGAAATAATACTACATCACGTAGTTTCATTTAATTGTGAAAAATGATTTTCTAGTGATGAATTGAAGTATGGACTTTATCAATTGAATTTAGAATTAATTCCAGCAATACATTTCTTCAAAACTTTTACGGCTGCTTTGTCCTTCCCTATTTTTTTATATAAATATGTTGGGTCGGATCTCTTTCTACTAGATCAGCAAATTTCTCATAATAATTTCTGACTTCCACGTTCTGCATCATTGTGATGTTTATTTTGATTTTCTAGGATAGAGGCAAAAATACATTCCCACGAAGATTTACATATGTAGCACGTACTTAGAAGTAAATATGTCTCATAAGTACTGCAAACAAGCCATACTTTCGAGTTACCCATGGGTCAATTTCCTTCTATCCAAAAGTATAATCTTCACCTGCCTTTATCCTACTTTTTGAAGTTAGAGGATATACGTTATTCGGCAACTGATGGCACTACTGCCATGGAATGAAGCAATGTTGTGCTCTGCTATTAGAAAAGTCCGATAGACTCTCTGAATGAAATTTATACACACAATAACAATTTTTTTAATAAGAAAGACATCTTTACATTTTCTTATTGACACGTCAAGTGATTGTTATTAACCATTTTTACAGTTGGAACTTTTGATTTGTAAACAAAACGGTTTGTTATTATAAGCTGTATGATAATTTGGAAATAGATGTGACGATTCCGAAGTAGAAGGCATTGATGACTATGAAGAATTGCCTCCTCAACCCTGTTGCCAATAAAATTACACCACTATATGATGACCTCATAACAAATTTTGAAGTCTGCAAAAATACCAACAATCCAATTGGTGACAGATCTTAGGAGTCAGGGCGTTGATAATTTTACATTTTTCTTAAATTATCGAACCTTTGTTTGAAAAGCTGAATAATATTGGATTGCACAGCACAGCGATGCTAATGATGAACCTGACACTGATTTCCAACCTGATGACTGCGTAGCATGATCAATCACAGATGTTGATGTGCGATAATGTCGTAGCTTTCAAATGGGTGACAACAAGTCCATATTAGTACACTGCTAGGAAAAATATATTACAGTTTTTACTTATGTTACTATGCCTAAAGTCATTGCTAATTACGACAAGCTCATGGGCTTTATGGGCATCCTTGATCAGACAATGGAGTACTACCATGAAAATAAGGGAAGGGCGCTAAAAATACTCTTCAATTTCTCTGATCTGGACTCTTTGCAATGCATCATAAATAATCGACTTGTTAGAGTTTAGGATGCAAGTAGCAGATGGTCTTACCAATACTCCTATTTGCCGAAGGAGGAATTTAGAGTCAAATGCTAGTAAAAGGTTTAAAGAATCAAATCAATCCGCTGTCAAAAATTCAAAGTCAAATGCAAGTAAAAGGTTTAGGGAATTGAATCAACCTTTTTAAGCAGGAAGGTATAATTGCTAAAATGCCTTCCAAGTTTTGGAGGTAGAAAGGAAAAATGAGAAAAAAGAACTATTAAAGATTAGGTGTGAGAAATGCAATGTGTATCTCTGCCTCACGAGGATATAAAACTACTTTGCAGCATATTATAAAAAATTAAATGCAGCAATACCATTTCCAAGTATGAATGAAGGAATTAGAGTGACTGATTATAATTATTAATAACATTAGAAATATATTATTTTTGTTTGACCTTCATTTTAGATCTCTGGCAACCCAGACTACCCAGTTCATTTATACCCTAGTATCTTATTCCAGAGATTAAATGTGATTACTTACGTGATTACTTACTTAACAAATATTAATTAATTGTAACATTCAAGCTAAAAAGTTGACATCACTGTTTTGTACTATTATTATAATTAAAGCCTGTAAATGTCACAATTGTGCAGAGATAATTGTAGATTCTGGAGGTAATCAGAAATTTTTCATTATTTATTGCAGATTCTGGAGATAATCAGACATTTTTCATTATTTGATACCTTTTAGGCCCACTTCCCTCCTCCATACACAAAAATTGAATTAATTTTATCAAAAAGTTTTGGGCTGAAAGGAATGGAATAACTGCTTATTCTATTCTGGTGGGAACTAGGTTGAGTAATGGTAGACATAAATAGAAGAGGGCCACGACGGGACAAACTAAAGATCACACAACTTTCCAATATTACCTGTAATAACCAAGTAGGTATGGCCACACTTCCTTTCTGATGCTGTGCTGCACACCACCATAGTAGGTGAGTCGATACACTTCGTCACAATCTTTCACTGCTCCATTTTCGTCCGTTAATTGTTGCCAGCGCTCCTCAGTGAGGCCTCCATCAGTGCCATCTGTTGGTAAGTTATCAGTATACAGTATTTTGTGTAACACAATTGTGTTAAAAATATTTTCAAAGTAAATATATTTGCTGGTATTTTTTGTCTGAATAATATCTGTAGGTAATAAATAGAAGGTGACTACAATATAAAAGATAGATGTTTTTCTCTCAACCATAAGAAGAATGGAAATAATATCAGTGGATTGAAGAATGGAAATAATATCAGTGGTTGTCTGTTTCAGTTTTGGTTGTCAGTTAAGATGCTGTGGCCAAATGTTACTTACCAGTACCAAAGATATGTACAACAAGATATATAATGCTTGCATTTCACATATATAATTCAGAATTGACTATAACAAGGTTTGACATATAGATTTATTGAAATCTATACGTTGAACATTGTTATACTGGAAATAAATTGTTTTACATTCCATTTTATTTGAATAATTCCTTTCAATATTAAAATTCTATTACATCTTTTTATGGCATAGACTTACTGCACCGGGTTCCGAACTAAATCTGTTACCTTCTGTTTCCTCAATTTTTTTTCTAAATTAAATAAATGACAAAAATTCATTCTAAGGTAAGTCTCTGCTGAATTAGCTTTTGTTGTCCGAATCGAGTATTGAAGAAATGTTGAAATAGAGAAATCGAAAGTCTTCAAAGAAATAGCTGTGACTGGTACAAATGATTTTAGAGATACATGCCTCTTTTTCTTTCGAAAAACCCTATCTCTCCTTGATCAACGGAGGTCAGCTTACAAAATTTAATACAAAACGATAAGGATCTCTTCGTAGGAAGTGAATTGCAATTTTTCCCCGGATTACGAGTCTGTAATAAATGCCAAGAAAAAATTTTACGATATAGGCATTCTGTGTATGAAAACTAACGCCAAAGTGCCTCTTCAAAACTTGAGCGAACACATAATTTGTTTGTTACTTTTTAGAGTCTCTCACTGAAAATCCAAAAGAAGCGCTATATTTAATGTACAAGTGGGGATGTGACAGATCTGGTTGCCAATAACAACATAAACAATGGTTTGAAGACATGGAATCCTCTGACAAAATGTAATTGAATTACTTGAACAGTCCCTGTTCATCTTACATACACTTAATTTGATAAGACAGTTCTCATTTGGCAAAATCCCCGATCATCTTTATCAAGGTATTGTGAAGATGGTCGGGACAAAATGATAAATGTCATAGCTGAGCCAAGCTCAGCTATTTTATTTTTGTGATGTCACATCAAAGGATTTTAACAGATAAAATTCTGTAGTATGAAATGACAAAAATTCATTATAAGGTAAAAAAGCCAATAAGTGAAGAAAATTTAATTTATGGTTTCTGCTCGCTTCATGCTAGAATACAATTTCCTAAATGTATCATTCATTCTCCATATAGGTTAAAATTTCAAAATAGTGAAGCAAGAAGTACTAGAATAAAAGAGATAGTAGCTGCTGAAAAAAAAAATTCTAAACGAGTTTTGCTTAAAACTTAGAATACACACAGACAAGCCAAGTTGGAGGTACATCAACTGACACAAATGCAGCTCGTGTATTTTTTCAGCAGACTAGAGAAAATCAGAAATAACTGGAGACCAAGTAGGAATCATAAAACAATTCCACACTATATTAACTTTTTTATCAACTTCTTACAAAATTACAACTTAAATATTAAGAAACTATTGTCTTAGAACTGCACCAAATTTTATTGTGAGTTACACTGGTTCAATATGACTGCTACCCTTTGAGATTTTAATCCATGGACTCCTCATTATTAACAGTTGGAGATTGCGATAAGCCTTCTAAAAGAAATACGAAAGCAAAAATAAATATATGAGGAAATACAGAAAGTGATTCTCAAGGAAATACTCTCACAAAATGGTTTTAGAAGTCGTACATTCTTAGTTATTGGTGTCTTCAGACCTACTTATCACAAGACTAAACAATTTGACACTTAAATAAACAACTTCTTTATCACCTCTAGAAAGAAATTTGTTCGATGGAGATGCATGAAGATGTTAAATAAATGTGGTGAATTTAAATGAGAATTTGTTTTATTACACAAAGTTTTTTCTTTGATCTCAAATATGCATTAAAATTTTGCATAAATGTAGAAAGTCAAAAAAAATATTGCATACATTTTTTTAGAAAAAACCCCTAATAAAATAAATTTAAATATTCATATGCCTATAAAGGCAACTTGATAAATATGTTAATGCCAGTTTTTTCCGATTTTATATCTATGAGAGACTATAACCAATTTTAAAGGTGTATTTTTAGAATTAATTTTTCAAACTATTCTTGATTGTATTCTTTAGACTTTAGAGTGTTAAGTACGTTAGATTAAATTTATGAAAATAAAAATTACACTTTTTAATAAAAGTTTAATCAAAACATGATTGTAAGTTCTAGTGGTGACACTTGAATCTTAACCTTAGTAACGTAATCATAGTTTATTTATAGGTATTGAGATGTTCCATAATACTTTAGACATATTTAACTTAACCTCACAAATCAGTAAT
Source organism: Druceiella hillmani (assembly GCA_039881145.1). Taxonomy (NCBI): domain Eukaryota; kingdom Metazoa; phylum Arthropoda; class Insecta; order Lepidoptera; family Hepialidae; genus Druceiella; species Druceiella hillmani. The sequence continues at coordinate 25,434,933 of JAYKKI010000009.1, read as the reverse complement.
GATATGATATATATAGAGATATAGAAAGAATGTTTTAAGGCGAAAAAGAGAGAAATGGAAGTTCGCTATAAAGTTTTGCACTGACTATTAGATTGAAGTTCTCTACTTCATTGCATCACAAATTGTTAGTTTTGTATAATTACATTTCCAAATCAGTATAGTCTTACAGGTTTGAGATGTAAAATAGTACAGTTGGACTAAACGTAGACATTATCCATCGAGCTCAAAATATTAAAAAGGAGTTTGACTTAGTAGGAATAGTGAAATCTATTTATACCTGAAAGTACTAAAGCTATTGGAGGAGCCAAAAAATATCTGTTATGGCATTTAAATACAGTTCCCATAAGGTTTTTAAAGTTAAACGGTTGAAAGCTCAGACATCCTTGATAGCATAAATTAATATGATACTAGATCTGACTGTCGAATAGAAATAATAAATCTAATTGGATTAAGAGACTGATAATCAGTTAAAGAAAGAAAACAAAAATAAATATCACTCATTTAACAGTAATAGAAATTTAATGTTATCTGTTTTAATTAAATATTAAGGATAAAAATTAAAAACTTTTGTAAAATATTAATACATCTAATAATAGCATGTTTGATTAATTTTTTTTTAATACATAAATGATAATTTCAAGCTAACTGATGGGAAGTGCAAAATATTTTAATGTATCTAAAAATTGACCAAGTAGGTTGAAACTTAACATTTAAAAAGGGACAGCAATACTGTATTGTCACTTTTGGTAATGCTCATTGTATTCTGTGAGAGCGAATGAGATAGGAAGAAATCCCTTACTCGCTTATTTTTTAATGATGACTATTTTAAATCTCTTAAAAGATAATAACATATAATATGTAACATAAATAAAAGGTTATTTGTAAATTTTTCCCATGAAGAAAATAAAAAATAAGTTAACTAGGCATTAGTCTTCAAATCTAAAATTATTTTTTTCAAAAAGTTACAATAACATTTTTCATTTAGATTGTGATGATTTTGTATGATTCTGTCTACATATGTGCCTGATTCCGACCTACCATATTGTTAAAAGAAAATGATCACTACAGATGGTGGAAATTTGTATGAAAGATACAAGACCTTATATCATTTATTCTATTTTCTTTAATATAAACATAAAATACAATTGTATTTTACGTTATTTATGTCTAAAGAAAGATGGGCATGTATCTCTGTATTAAAATCAAAATGTAATAAAATATGAAATAATTTATTTATTTATCTACTTTAATGTATCTAATTGATACATATGGCGGACTTATTGCTACAAGAGCAATCTCTTACAGCCAACCACAACACCAGTCCAGCCCCATTAGACGAACGGCCGGAAATCGAACCCGGGTCGCCGCAGTGCGTCGCATCGTCAAAGGCCGTATGCCTTGTGATCAACCCAACACACCACGGCGACGAAATAATGAGTTATAAACATATAAACAAAACAGAAAGCCATACAAATTATAGTTTACTTTTATGATTGGTATCAATGGTAGTATATTAGATATACTAAATAGACATGTTATAAAACAAACTAAAGATATCATCCCGCCTAATCCAAGCAAATATACAATACTATGACATTTTACATCTTAAAATATTGAATAGCACGGAATATTGAAAAGCAAGGAGAGTAAAATAAGACATTAAGTCAATAAAAAGAACATTTAAATAAAATTATATTTTGAAAAAACTAAAAAAACACACTTTTGTAGCAATATAAACTAAAATGTAAAAAATTATTTTCAAATATAAACATTTCGGTCAAGAGGGAAAGTTTCCACCATTTATTTTACATAAAAGTTAATTTTTTGTCATCAGAAACATCCTTTCACTCTTGACCAAAATCTATATATTCAAAGATTATTTTTTACATTTTACTTCATATTGCTACAAAAGTGTTTTTTTAGTTTTTTGAAAATATAATTTAATTTTTTTAGTCTTAAAAGAAAACATTTATATTTATTATTTTTATTTTAAAATTAAAAAGTTTTTTTTATAATTCAATTTTTTTTTAATTATTGTATTGTCATAGATTTTTGATATCTGTGCAAAATTTTAAATAATTCTTATATCTGGAAGTGGGTGAAAATTTTAATGACAGGTTCCATCATATTCATACATATATACAAGTGAAGTTAATAAAACCATGTTAAAAAGAGATAACTACAATTCTGAGGAAAGTGAGTATGAAATAGGTGTGAATGTGATAGCATTGTAGTAAGAAAAATTAGCTTAACCCATTCCCCATATCACGGTGGAATTATATTAAAATGACAGAAGTCGGTTTAATCTTGACCTATTTACTGATGCAAAGCATATGCGACAAGAATAATTAAATATATCTATATCAGTATTATTATCATACTCTTGCTGATTAGACATTTTGAAAGAAATATCTTAAAAAATTAACAATTAACTGAAACTAAATGAAACAGCCCACCTGAATATGTTGTAATACAACGAAACCTGGGTCGTGGTAAAGAACTTAAAGAAAGTAGAAATAATACTACATCACATAGTTTCATTTATTTGTGAATAATGAATTTCTACAAAATTAACGCCAAATATATTCAACATTTTAAAAAATTAAATTATATATTATTTTTTGGTGCTTAGAGAACCATCGTTCTATATATATTGTTTATCCTCAAATATTTCTGGAAGTGGTAAGGTACCTAAATAAAAACATTTTGTCACAAAGAAGAAAGGTTATTTCATGGATATTTTCATAAAATAAGGCAGTGCCAACTACATCTACACAACATGGTGTCACAATTCATACTGAAGTGAATATTAGGGCGAGTTCTTACCTTGAAGTGATCTGTGGAAATTCGATATAAGATAGTAGAAATCTAAAAAACAAAATGAATTTTTTATGGTGTGACATGACAATGTGGTGTGGCCAAAACTAGAAGTAGCAATATACAGAAATCGCGACAGAGACAGACGATCAGTGAGTGAGACAGAAAACATCATGAGAACCTCCATGCCCTGTGCCATAAGTTTACAAATAGATGCGCGCCAAGTACATTCCTCCCTTTTGCACCTCGACCACTACAGGATGAGAAACTTCGTTACGTGTCGCATTGAATGATAATGTACCATGCCTCCTCCACTTCTAACTTGTATTTTATTATTATTTCAAATTGTTTCAAGTTCTGTTATTTGACTGCCTTCACCAAAATAAACCCATGCTTCACCATTACGTGGCCATCAACATTTGGTAAATGAGTACAGCTGCTATATTAACAACAGCTAAGTAAATTTAGAATAAATTTCTTCTACTTGAGAACCATTTATAGAGGGCTATTGACATGTTTATAATACATAACATCATTGATTAGAATAGTTATGTGTGCTTATAGGTATAGGAACTAGTAAATTGTAAAAATGTTTTCTTTGGAGTAATTATTTACATTTAATAAGTTTATGTGTCACTAAATGAAACATTATAAAAATAGTATATAATTATTTGTCATTTGATTAAGATAGCTCTCGCATAACTTAAAAATATATTTATATATAAATTTAATAAGTTTATGTGTCACTAAAATTATTAATTTAGAAATAGTATATGATTATTCTTAAATTATTTTTAAGTGGCAATTGTAACTAAATATCATAGTCGCCATAGTGAATTAATCTTAATATAAAAAATGGATGGTCGTTAACTTTAAACCAATGTTGAAGGTGAAAACGAAGCTTATTTACAAACTTCGTTTGCCAAAGTAAAATGAACTCTTCTGACATCATTCCTTAGGGTAATATCATTGCCAATGTTTTGAGTATTAAAAAAGAGCAATTCACTTTGTTTAACCCGAATATGCCCAAGCTGTAAAAATATTAACATGCTATGACCGAGGTCAAACCAGAATACTCCTGTAAGTCAACACTAGCTACCTTCTGCAGAGCTCAGTGTAAAGACCTCACTTGATAATAAGCTTTCCAAAACTAATAACATCCAATATCTAATTGATCTGTCAAGAGGCTCTTTTATGGACGATAGTAAGGTTGTGTTATCATGATAAAATTAGTAATTTATTAGACCAAGAAATTCTTTCAGACCTCGGCTTGGGCTTGAGTGACATAATATAGTTGATAATATTTGAAGAAAAATTGTGGAATACACTTACTACTTTTATGGATATTATTCGTGTAGCTATCCTAGCCGATATTAGAAAAATGATCCAATCTGAAAACAAGTCAGTTGTTCAAGACTTTGAAAATAAATTCACAGAAATGGCAGACTTCGTCACCACGTAGCAAAATAGTCTCAAGTTGCAAATTATCAAAAATGTTAAAAAATTTGATGGTTCAAACAGCAAATTACAATCGGAATTCTGGCTCTGTACGGATACAGAGTAACCGTATCACAAATACATTTCAACATAGAATTACAAGCTGGTCCTGAGAGTCGTTCTAAGAATATGCTGCAACTATTTAAATAGCTATATTATGCCATAGGTACTGCTCGCACTATATTGATGACACATATGCCTGTTGAAAAATCGCTAGAATGAATACAAAATTCAGCAGACCAAATAATATTCTGAACTATTTTATCGGTGAGGAGATCCTGTAATAAATCTAAAGCCAGGGTCTCTGGAAAAATACTTTATAATACTATGTTGGTATCGCTAGTGAAAAGACCCAAATTTATGTCATGGAACACATCTCTCCAGAATGCAAATATCTTTACACAGAAACCAGAAGACTAACAGGCATCAATTGAAATATATATTGGTAAAATTTGCTTTCATACTGAAACATAGATAGTTTTAAGAAATTGCAGTAATCAGGTATGTACATATTCACTTATTTTTATTTTCTAAACCTATTCTGTTATCTATATTCCGATTTTATTTTACAAAGTTTGCTTACTATCAAAATGTATAGAGAACAAGAAGCAAGCTTTTACCTGAATGAATGACTTTTACCTAAATATCCTTAATAGCAATCATGATCTAATTTACCTTTGTGAAATCAATTTTAATAAAAGGGTATTTGGTACAGAGTTTCTAGATGAAACAAGCATGAATAAGGATGAGAGTGAGGAAGTACCTATTGCTGCAAAAAACATTTTTCAGTGATCCATTGACTGCTTGGGAGAGCAATGTTTAGGATATTTAGTTTTGTATTATTATTTTTGATAATGATATTTTTATTTTTTGTCTTTGTTATTAACCACCAGACTTAGAATTAGTTAAGTTAAAATTTTTTTTATTCTAATGACTAAAGAAAAAATGTAATATATCCAATATCCATTGGACCAAGTATCTTAACTCTACTTGAATGTCACCTTTTCCAGTACAAAATCCTGAATCTGAATCTTACCGTATCTCTATGCAACCTATATAATAGTTAGTCTATATAATAGTTTAACAATGTATGTAACCATATTAATGCATTTCTAGATTTTACTTGTAAAGGTGTGTATGGTAAATATCACCCCATACTACTTACATATATTTCATTTTCAGACAGTCACCTAAATTCATTAATGCTAATAAACACAAGAGACCCAATTTTAGTAAATGCAAATGCAGCAAACTTTTTGGTTACATCAGGATCCATGAAAGTTGATTGGAAACAACTTTTCATGGATCCTTTTCATAATCAAGAAACACATCCCCATGAAAAGTTTAAGATCAAACCACTATTCCTTTTGGTTTAGTCTAGTTTTGATACACCCTTAAAAACAAAAACTAATGTATCACAAACGGTATAAGAAATATGGTAATCCTCTTAATTACAAGTAATTTAACTTACTATGCAAGCCAGATGCAAGAATCTCATGGTTAAGTACAATAATGTCTATATAGCATCTGTTTAGGAATGCATTAAGCACAACATGAAATATTTATGGAGATATGTCATTAACAAAATAAAAGACAGCTTAATTCCCTTTGTCATGAAATATGAAGGCTTAGTATCTTCAAATGTTTACTGCGTTTGTAGATGTTTTCCAATTACTTTGGCTCTGTCTGTGAAAAGCAAGTCGATTCTACCAACTATGCCTCAAATATTTCTCTTCAATTGTGTGACATTGAAATGAAGCTTGGGTAACATTAATGTGACTGTTTGAGTGACATACATGTGACTGTTGAGTGACATTAATGTGAGTAGGGGTTCCATTAAAGTAAATATGACAGATCTCCATTACAACAAAAGTGCCGGCCCCGACAGAATTCTCCCATGTAATTCATAGGAGGAAACTGAAGTTGTCTAAGTATTATATTCAATAAATTTATTCAATCAGACATATTTCCTATCGATTAGAAAATTGCTCATATACTTATGGTTTTCGTCTCGTGGTTTGTGGATAGTCACAAACCACAGGACAAAGACCAATGTAACAACTACAGCCCTATCAGTATTCTGTTTGCCTTTGTTAAATTATTTAAATCCATTTTATACAGCACTTTTTATTTGAATTTTCAAGTGTTTCTGTCCACCAGTCAACACAAAGTAATTTATTAGAATATAAAAACTGTATTTGTGGTGCAAACTACATCTTAAGATCTATACTACTATCAATGACTTTAAAGTTTGTCTAAACGTATAGCAAAGTTTAGTTTTGCAGTAGCCGAGTGGTCAATCAATAAATCAGCTAATCAAAGGTTTCTGAATATCGATACGAGTTTTATTACCTGTTTTACTACTTTAAAGCACAAAAAAATATATAGTTACTTTTTAAGTGGCTCTATACTATAAAGTAAGTCTATTGTCATGGATCTCAGAGTTTATTGATAAAAAACTGACATTCTGTTCTCATTATGATCATATTGTTTATAAAGTACCCCATTTCTAGGATTCATTTCCCATTCCATGACGGGTTGTAAAAACCATCACACTTATGTATTTACGCTGTTTGCTAATTAGAATTATACTTGAATACCGATCTATTGTTTGGTCTCTAAAATACAATCAATACAAATCGCACATGCGAGAATTAAAATATTACAAAAAAGGTTCTTGAATATTCCTTGCTGTAGACTTCCTGTTGATTGAGAATGTAGATCCTATACAAGTAGGCTTTAGAGATTCAAATATTCTTTTAGACATTATAACCCCATCATTCGAATGCACTAGTTATATGACAATATTACTTCTAAAGATTCTTCTTTGCACATTTTTAGGTAGCTAACCTTTATATTTAAAAAGAAAATAAAAATACATATTTATGTATTAAACCCTAGCTAAAATAGAAATATTTATAAGCTTTGTATGTATAAAATAAAGTTAATTCTAAGTTACAACTAACATTAAATTATCATTTTGTAATTTTAAAATTACGTCGATACAACAAATATTAGTATTATTACAATATTAATTAGGATTTGAACAGGCCAGCTAATTAGAATGGCTGTGTACAATGGTTCTATTTACTACATGTAGCTTTATTGAATTATTTTGCTTTTTAACATGCACTCTGGTTGGTCTAATTGGTTTCTGTCTGTAAATTAAAAACACGGCGTAAAAATATAACCACTAAATGTCATATTTTAATGTGAATAAGAATTTAAATACAAAAAATTGACATCTCTAATACTTTCTAAAGCTTTTGACGTACTTGCTTTCTCCGTCCTTTCCAAAATGTACGTAGTCTAGAAGTAAACAACTTAGGGTCTATTTAATATAAATTGAATTGAATACAAATGATAAATATGACAATTGAGGGTCCAGTGGTTTTAGGGAAAGCCTGTTGTAAACTTGTTATAGAATACAACTATGTCCTTTTAATAAATCGTGACAAACTATCTCAATAAACCGACACTGTAAGGGCAACAAATAAAACATTTGTTGCTTTCATTAAAACAGCATCATATGTCAAATGTTAGCAGTTGAAAATATCACTTTAGTAATAATGAAACCTACAATAAAATATTTATATACCTTTCGATATCTTTTATTTCTTATTCATATGTGCAGTTGAAAGAGAGACACAAATCTTTGAACTTAATGATCTGCAAATAAAACAGAGCCACTAATGATTTATTTCCTAATTAGCTTTGCCCTTTTTAGAAAATGTTATTAAGTTAATTATAAGATTAATACACATAATGCCACCTATTATAAAAATTCTAAAAAGTAAATTTTTTTTAAAAAATATAATTTGTATTAAAATTTCAAATTGCTATATCTTCTTTCAGTTAGTCGATTGTGATAAAACAGCCTATATGAAATACTTTGAGCTGCTCTTGTGTGGTGGATGAACAAATAAACAGGATTGCAGACACACCTTTCAAAAACAAAATTTTTGTACTCTATTACTTTTGTTATGTTAAATATTTTTTTTTGTGAACAGAGAGGCCAATTCTACAATTTTATTATCCTAAGTAATGTAATGCATTGTGATGTTTGTTTATCCTTCTTTTACATCACAATAGAATAACGAATTAACGTGAATTTATAGATAAAGATAGCTGTAGAGTCGGGGAAATGACCTAGGTTACTTTTCATAACAAAAAAAATTCTCATTTAAAAAGTGAAAAAGTACGAAAAGTAAATAAGGCTTCAAGAAAAAAGGAAATGTAGCTTCAAGGAAAAGTAAATGTAGCTTCATTGCAACGTTACAACGAGTAATTGGAAAGTGTATTTGTTTGTCCTTTTTTCATGTCACAGCTGAACAACACATCGATGTAATTTTTTGCCTAGAGATATTTGGCTTACTTAAACTTACTTAGAAAATGATATAGGCTATTTTTTATGCTGGGAAACCTCAATCTAACTAGTATTATAATCCTAATTAATATTATAAATGCGAAAGGGCGTTTATTTTCCTTCTTTCACTTTAAGACAAAACTACCGACCGATGTCATTTACACAGAGTTGGTAAATCGACATAGGCTACTTTTCAACATGACCTGATAACCATGATAAAACATGTGCTGCAGAATTTCAACAAGGAAAAGAGATATCCATTAAATGAAAATCCTTTGATGTTTGGACAAATGAACGCTCAAAAATATTCGATTTTACTGCCCTTAGTCAGGGTATTTTTATTAGCTCCACCTAGCAGTGTAGCAAGCAAAAAATTGTTCAGTGGAACAGTTCTAATTTATGATGGAAAAAGGAATAGACTAGGTGGGGAGAGGGGTGTAAACTTTAATTTTTAAAGAACAATTTGCCATTCATAAGTTTTCAATATTAATATTTTTATAACATTTATTATATAAATAACTACCTACACATGGATGAAACTTACTGTTTATATAAGACTTCTTTTCATTTAAATGATCAATATAAAATATAATTTCGATTTTAGCAATACTAACTGACTTCTGCTTCTCTTTCCGCTTCCGTTATGTCACTTTCGTTGCATTTTTAAGATATATATATTTACATTTACATACATACATATATATGTGTATGTATATATATATATATATATATATATATATATATATATATATATACATATATATATATATATATATATATATAGAAACGTTTTGCAGGGCAGTGTCGGACTTCTGTCGGCAGTGTGACTGTCTTATAGAGCACTGCCTAAGACCCCCTATAGTCCTAATTTTTTCACAAAAAATTACCTTGTAATCTGACAAATTACAGATCAAATGATAAAATTCTATATGTTATAATCTGAAGTACAAATCATACTTCATTATGTATGTCGAATTTAGTAAATTAAACAACACAATAGAGAGCTTACGTTTTATTATAAAATTAAAGTCATTAATGCTATAGAACTTACAGAAAATAATAACTTTACATTTGGAAATAATTGTGTATAAACAAATGTACATACTAAAATAATAAAAAATTATAATATGAATCAATAAACTTATGAAACATGAAAATATTCATCAATTTTTTTTGTTTAACATTGTTGAAACACAAGACCAAAGCTTTATCCCTCAGTTTTCTCAAAAGTAAAAGTTCGTTGTAGGATGTACCATTCTCTTCACAAATTGCAAACCCAGCTCAAAGGCGTCAATTGCATCTTGTGCTGTCACTTGCGGAGTAGTTGCAATTACTTCGTCGTTATCTTCCTGATTTATTGTTGTATAACTAGAAACCTCTTATAATCTCTTCATCAGACATTTCATGAAAAATATTTTCCTCGTTATCGATTCCACGCCATCAGGTTTCCAAATCTTCCAGACTTATCTGTGTTTCAGCAGCAACTTGCTCTATTACTTCCAAAGTTACACTGATTTGTGGATCGTTGCTAGGAGTGGTGACTATATCTGGCCATAAGTTTTTCCAAGACGATGTAATAGTTAATGAAGGTAATGAATGCATTCCATGATTAACAAAGAGCAAAAACCAAGTCTTTCATATTAAGTTCCTTTAAAGTTTTTTTCTATTGGCTGTTTTTTTGATACGACTCTCAGAAGTAGGTTTTTTTTATAATCTTGCTTGACAAACTGAATGATATGTTGAATCAGTGCAGTGCAGTTTGGCGGAAGAAACATCGCAGTGATGCATTTATCCTCAGTTGTCAGTTCTTCTTCAGACAGGTGACCGGGAGCGTTATCAAGAAGCAATAACGCTTTTTGAGGAAAATTATGATCTTTCAACCATTTTCTAACTTCTGGTAAGAAGCATTCATCAAACCACTCTTTGAAAAGGTCTTTTGTCATCCATGCACTTTTTTGTCCATAATAGTGTACAGGTAAATCAATATTTTTGAATGCACGTGGTTTATTAGATTTTCCAACGACCACTATCTTTAGCGCGTGTATATCTGCAGCATTAGCACATGGTAGTATAGTTACACACTTTTTACTTACTTTTCGACCAGGTATGGATTTTTCGATATAGGAAACGAAAGTTTTGTTAGGTATCACACGCCAAAAATGCCCTGATTCGTCTGCATTGTATACCTGTGACGAGTTAAGATTTAAATCTTTCACCTTTTGCAAATTTCTTAATTTAAATGGTTCTATGCAGGTGACATCATTAGAAAGTTTCTCTCCTGTAATAGTGATTAAATGTATGCCATGACGACTTTTGAAACGTTCTAGCCATCCCTTACTAGCCAAAAAATCATCTTTTTTTATTATTTCCTTATAAAAAAACTTAGCTTTTACGGCCAACATGGGTCCCAAAATGGCAAGCCTATTTCTCTCCTGAAGAAACCACATGTACAAAGCTTCTTCCACTTCTGGATGTTCAGCTTTCTTGAGTGTCTGTCTCTTGCCTAGCCCACAGTCAGTAGGTGACACGAAGTTTTTAATCTTCTCGTGGTTTTTTTAATGTCATAAATTATAGATTGGCCTACGCCATATTCACTTGCTAAACTACTGAAAGATTAATTTTTAATCGATTTAAGCGGTCTAAAATATCACATTTTTCTTTAATTGTCAGTGTTTTGTGCTTTCGCTTCTGGGTTTGTGACGACATTACTAGATACGTATACATAATACACAATGAAAAAACAGTAAACAATGAACGCACACTAGGCCGCACCGCTATCACATGTAGTCAAATTCAAACTAAGCAATCGGAATCAAAACAATACCTAAGCGTCGAGCACAATAATGGTGGCGCGTACAAGTTGTAACCTGTTCAATCATGCACGATCTACATTAGCGAAGATTGTTTGATTGATGTTGGATTACATGGGGGCCGGATTAGACAGGGGCCAGATTACCGAGGGTCCAAAAAAAAAATAAAATAAAAATTTAATGACCTTTTATGATATTTTTGTGCTGCGCATTGCAATGCTGCCTCCCCCTTCAAAGACCCATAGGTGAATGACGAAAAGCGTCTCGCCTAATAAGGAACTTGTTGTGGTGGTAATATTTAGACGCAAGAGTGTAGAAAATATGTTTTTTTACTATATCGATAACTAATTCATATTTTGAAAAACTTTTAATCCAGCTGCTGGACAATAATAAAGCCTTTATTTTAGAGTAGATTCCAATGACATAGATGTAAAAATGGCGTCAAAATGACAAAATACATTTCGAAAACTGAGGTTATTTCAGCAATAAACTCTATCGAGGAAAGTTTTACATATTATGTTTCTGGTCAATGGATTCTATTTGGCATATAGTCTACTTTCATATCATTTTTTTTTTAGAAAAAGTTTATAATTAGTATATAAAATTTCAAATTGAAACTGTTCAATTTGGGTATAATTATATATTAAATAATTATATAATAGAAATTAATAATGACTAATTATGTTAACTGTGAGAAAAACTTATCCTATGAAACACTGAAATATTTCCTGGTCTATTTATTTCCTTGAAAGTCGTAATGAGTTTGATGATTGGTCTTTATCTTTTTTCACACCATGAAATCATCGCAGTGTACCCTTACAGTGTTATATTTAAATGACTTATTCACTTATCTTGACTTATTTTTTCAAAACAGTTTTTTGATAATTGACATATTTAATGAAAACCATATGGGAAATTTAATTTTTTTTTACAAATTTTTTTAAGAGGCAGATCAAAGTGGCTAATTGGAGACTGGTGCCAGTGTATTAAATTTTTAAAATGTTTCATTAATCTATATTTTCATGATATTTTACTAAAAGCAACTAATTTAGGAGTACCCTATTATGCAGTCAGTATAAAAAAAATTATAATATTGAATTAAAATTTAATTGCCTATTACCTTTAGGAATAATTGCAGGATTGACGAGACCAGAGAGGTGTGTCCGTACTGTGGACAAATGTCTGCAATATGCTAGCCAGCCATAAAATGCTCGCGATATAATCTGTCTCCTCATGGTATTACAGACCAGTGCTATGGATGCTGATTGCTGTGTTACCTGAAAATGATTATTGATATATTTATTTAGGTAAATAAAATGTAAATTTCATAACACCCAAAAGAATAATAATAAAAAGAAATAATATAGATAGATAGAAATAATTTTAATATAGATATTTACTTAATTTTTTTATTAATCTAAATACTTTTATCAAAAGTATCTAGTAATGTCCATGATTAACAAATTTTATTATATTAGAGAATAAATTATAACAAAACTTCATTTTTATATTGTCACATAATTTCCAAATTGTTGTTATATTTCTATTTTGTTCCTGTGTTTCTAAACTTATTGTTCCAGTAAATATTATAAAAAATATATGGACTTTCTGAAACTATTCAGCACAATTGCTGTTCAAATGATCCACAACTGTCAAAAATATAGAAAGAGATGAGTAAAATTTCTTTTGACATTGTTTTGACACCATTGCCACACAAGAATCGTGACTCTTTCTAATAGTTCTTATGCGAGAATGATGCAGTGAAATGACTAAAACTAATGTATTATTTAATATGTTATTAGTTATCATTTATTTGAAAATATCTAATTTGTAATTTGACAATTGGGCTGTTTATGAAATATTTATATTCTTCTTATATCCATTGTACTGTATTTATTTCTACACAAGCATAATTTTCCTCTTGAATATTAAGTATTGGTAATTATTAGATATTTACATATACATATAAATAAATATCTAATAATTAATCATTATCCTTATTCCAACCTGTGCAGGCACTGTAACAACAGGCGTAGCACTAGTCGTAAACACGTCAGCAGGCCCAACAAGTTGGTTGTCTACGGACATAGTGCTGGAATCAGAACTGGTGGTGGAGACAGAAGCGAGGGTGCAGCGTGGCGTACGTGGCGACATTGGAGAGGCACGCGGCGGTGGACGATCGAGAAGCGAGTGTTTTGTTACTGTGGAATTCAGAGGAAGGATAATGTGTTATTTTAAGTCAGTATTATAATGTGCTGACAGAAATGAAAATGTTAGTTTATTGAAAGTTTACCATTTAAAACTCGCACACAATATCAGATCTTAAAATAACCAAATCCACTATTGACCTGCTTATTAAATATCTATCTCACTAATATTTATTAATGTAAAATTACATCTTCCTCAACCCATGTCTTTCTTTGAATTTCACGAGTATGGTATAGAAACAAAAGACTTGCTGATGTGCTTTAACTTGTGTGAAAATATTCAAAGAGAGTTTAATATACATGTAAGACTTGCTCTATAGTTATCAATTTTAGAAAAGTTAAATTTGTTTAATGGTCATTTTTATTTTTGGTTTTTAATTTGTTTTTTTTGCACCTGTAATAAACTAGTCTTCGTTTTAGCTTCCTACTATTAATATTTCATCCCTAATCACTGCTAGACCGAGTCAAATTCTTACCAAACTCCTGATGGTCAATGGTGTTGTTGACTATCCGGAAAACATAATCAGCTGAGGTCTGGCGGTCAGTGATGAGGACAGGTTCATCTGCGTCCTCTGTCTGTTCAGTGCTGGTGCTTTCACACAAGCTAGGCAGTGGACGGCGGCGTGCTTTGCCAGTTCGTGGGAACACCTGAAGTTAATGTATAGTATTAATGTTAAATTATTTAAAAAAGGTGTAATGGTATTCATCGTACCAGATTGTTGAAATAAAATTATAAAATGGATGGAAAAATTAATAGGTTGGCAATAATTTTAATATAATTCAGAGCAATCTCTTTAAATCACTCACAGCCAATGACCAATAAACCTTTCAAAGCTTGTGAGCATAAAAACTGACAATATTTTTTAAACTATCTGTCAGTTCCACATCCTTCAGGTCAATTTTGCCATTTGTTTATCGAAATGATTAAGGGACAAATTTTACCTGCTTACTGGTAATAAAATCCTGTCCAACAATCTATTTCAGGTTTATTAGAAATCCTACATTGTTGATCTCAAAAATGAAGAAAATTATTTATTCAGTATAGTATAGTGATCAAATTCCCGTTTGCAATAGAAAAAGAAGTCCCATTTGGAATAGAAAAGAGAAAAGCACGAGCAATAAGAAAAAGCAAAGAGACTGAACGTTTGAGCATGGTTATTAGGTCCATATCTTGAGTGAATATTAGTTAGAGATTATTGAAATAATGTTTGGGTTCAAATTTTTAATTTAAATATGCCCGAGCAACTTTTTCAGTGAAAACTCTGCCATACTGTACACTGTCTAAATTGAACAGGTATTTCACAAAACGTTTTATGTGTTATCCCAGAACTTCCTCGGTTGTGATAGGCGCGAAACTGTTAGATTGTTCACAACATGTTAATGGTTTTCCATCATGTACATACCTTGCCAGAGCCTCTCTGTGACCACAGAGGAGGATCAAGTTGACCATGGGGCAGTAATCCTGTTTCAAGACAACTTAAGAATGCTAATAGATGCCCACCTGAAATGCATTGGTTTTACTATAATTACATTTAATCCTGAGCAGAAATTAGTGGCTATAAATCATAAAATTGCAGAAACATAATTATATGAGAATGATTTTAAATGTTAGCTGAGTCACAACTAATTTTAATCATGACTTTAATGACATGAATTTAAACCGTATCTCTAAAAAGCTATATAATATTCAATAAGTAGTAGAAAATGTAGACTAGTGTTCAATTCAATTATTTGCTTAGTAATGTGATAAATTTCGTTTCAATCAGGAAAAGTTTATACATCATGACTCTATCATTACTCGAGCATATTTGATGTTCCTTATTTTTGGTTCAATAGACAAAGAGAGACAGACCTCCCACTACCTATCATGAAAGCTGCTGATGTGGTGATCTGCCGACACATTTTAATTTTTGTAATAATAAAAGATAAACTAGATAAAGTTAAATATTACAGAATATATATAAATACGAATAGATTCTTTTTTTTCGAAATTTATTAGTGGTTTTTACACAACATTTTATTTCACAAGGAAGAATGTACTAAACCCTGAATTTTGTTAGAAAGAAAACACAATTTTATTCATTTTCCTATTGATCTCTGACCTTCATCATGGCTTATAATTATGACCTACCTTTTGGGAAATGTATTGGCGGTCTTTGTACTCCATCTTGGCCTACCAAGATGAGGGTACCGCCACTTCCACCGCCTGAAGCTTGGTGGCAATGTACGTACACTACCTCGTCCACGTTCACATTCAATGCGTACTGCCAATAAAGGCTGAAATGCACAGCACATATAGGTAATTGAATATTAGAAACATGAAATGACCATAATGAGATTGCTGTTTTTTTTCTTTATATGGTTTTTTATATTGAATGTATTGCGATAGCAGTTGACATGCAGATTTTAGAAAGCCGACATCGCGACATGTTATTTTTCAATAAAATTATCACTGTCAGATCTGATGAATACTTATGGAATCAAAAAAATTTATAACTTAGAACTCATGACATATTGGCTTAGATTTCATAGAGCGTTTAATTTACCTGTTTAAATTTCTTTAATTGTGATTGTGTGTGTGTGATGATTTCCTATTTATATTTTACTTTTTACAAATAATTGGATTGTACTATAATTAACTGTGTATTAATGATATCAACAAAAACTTGCTTGGCTTTAATAAAAGAGAATCAATTAAAAATGTAAATAAAAGACTTAGTGACATGGTTTAGTTTCTTAGTCACCATTACCTATGCATGTTACCCTTGTGGTGAATGACTTTATGTAATTGACTGACGATTAAACCTTAATGTTTCTATCATTTAAAGTAAAATGTACTTCTAATAAAGTGTGATTTGTAAGTGAAAACTAAAAGTATTTTGTCAAAAATGGTATTTATACATGCACTTTTTTGTTGATGTTTTTGCAAGGGATGACATCATGTAGATGAATGGTAAAGTATCCATATATTTTACTTGCTTACTAGAGTTGGTAGTACATTATTAAATATAGATTTGTGGTATTGCATATTTTATGAGTATGTTAAGCATAGTTGTTAGGTATTCAATAAATAAATTGTAATATATGTCTTTAACTCAGGTTAAAATCATTTTTGTAGGCATAGTCTCCATCATTAAATTTGATTAAAAAGATTTAGTCAAGTTAATATAAAGTTAAAATCACACTAATCACTTTTGAATCTAAGAAAAATCTTGGTTTTTCTGAAATTCCTGACCAGTCTACAGAAAAATTACTATAAATTCACAAATATAGTTGTGAATGCTAAAACCACACCAGCAAAAGAAAAATTTTTTTGATTACCTATGTGAAAGCATAAATCCCAAAGAGAGCAATGAAATTACTCTGTACTCATGGGTGTTCCGAAGAAAATAAAAACACTGCTATAATTGGAACATGGAGTACATAACGTAATTGAAAACTTGACCAAATTTATTGTTGAATTCTATTTAAATCAAAGGCTTGACTTTCATAAATCTCTATGGTTCCCGCCATTAGTTTCAAAAGCTGCTAAAATAAAATTTTAATTGCTTTTTAACCGTTGTGTTTGGAAGTGGGAATGACATTTCGAGTTTATGTCATTTGGTCAAGTTGAAATTGACATGTGTTGAAGATAAATAAAATGTTTTTCCTATACTTGTACATTTCTACTGATATTATAGCGGATTATGAAGTTACCTGATTCATATATATTTCTAATTGAGGATCCATACAAACAAACATGCATATAAAATTAAAATAATTGGGTGAAAAATGAGATTATGGTACTCACAGAGGAAAACACAAAAAAAAAGAAGCAGACTCAGTTTGTCAAACATGTTACATAAAAAGTACTAAATTTTTTCTAAAACATAAAAAAATAAATGATATGCAAGCCAACATAAAAAATAAACTAGCGCTATTAGTTTCTTAAAACATTTCATAATTATGTTTTTTGACATTCAGTGAAATTTAAAATGGTGAAATTTTGTACGGCATACAACTTATAAATAGTAACATATATTTTGATAAATGCAGAATTTAGCAATTGAATAAGTATGTCTTATTATCTCCGAATTAAATATTTATGATTTTCGTATGTAATGTCCGTTTGTTTATAACTCACATTCCTTATATTGAAAATCTTTGCTGTTAAACATTGTCATTTCACTTCCACGCATCTCCTTCAAAAATATTTTATATATTCACTAAGGTTTTATTTTAAAACAAGTTTGTATCATTAAAGTTTATCCTGTCTGTAACTTAGCACGCACAATTTTTAGTGACATGGTCGTAAAGCAATAAACAAGCCCGATGCGACACATCAATGGACATAATACATACCAATTAAGACACAGATTGCCTTCAGAGCTGCGCCGTGTCACATTATCGCTAAGCGTGTAGAACAATTTGGCATACTTGCATTCATACATGTCTACAACTGGATAGCTTACTCGCCTAGTGGATACACACAATATAAGCAACATGTTAATATGCAACATCACAATTTAAGAAGTTTTGAATATAAATTGGGCATTACAAAAAATTTACAGCTTAATAGCAAATGAAACATGCAAATTTTAAAAATCTTTATTTAATATTTAGAAGGAAAACTTTAGTGTGTATTAAACATCAAATAAGACTCACTACATGTAACTATGATGATAGTTACAAGCAGTGAGTCTTGTAACTATTAAAAATACTCAGAATTCAATGACGAGTCTTATGGAATACTTGTCCAATCTAATTAGAGCTGATTCTGGAATACATGTCTAATCTAAGAAGAGATGCTGATATTGCATTTAATAAATATTAAATTTCAACAAAATTCCTTGATAGCAAATATGTATGGGTCTATAACTAATAAACTGTGCTGAAATACTTAAATATCCAATACATCAGCTAACAGATATTAGACAGAATTCTACTCTTTAATTACAGTATGAATGTTTGAGGTACTGGGTTAGTCTGACTACTAACTTTATTGGCAGATTTATAAATAAGCCAAGTATGCCAGGACAGGGTTGCAATTTATACAGGACAGAAAATTTACAAAATATACTGAAAAAAAAATTGTTGTAGTGAACTTTTCCTGGTTTTAAAATATTTGCTATTTGAAATTCTACTTATTGCTTAATTTGTCATATTACTCGAAGATGCAAAAGCACCCACTCAAAGAACAAAAGACATTTGCAAAAAAATTAATTGAAATTAATAAAATCGCTGATATTTCCTCGCTTAATATGGCATTTAAAAATCCAATTTAATGTTAAGTTGAGCAAATTATAATTAAGTATACATATTGAAATTTTATTCTTGTAATATCTGAAGCCGATACAAAAACAAAACTGAAGTACTGTAACTATTTGATAAGTTTAAAGATTTTTATTTAGTAGTATAGTATTATTTTTATTTAGTATTTTTATATAGTTTTTAAATTTCATGATTTTTCCTTAATATCATTTTTAAGTGATCATTTTAATAGTTTTATCAATTATAAAAAGGAGTTGATTGACCAAAAATAATGACCAGCCACTAGCACCATCTTCGAAGCAAAACCGTGTATGTCGATAAAACCTGACATGCATAGCTTTATGTGTCTGCTAGCTTCCGCCTCCAACTTCATTCCCATGGAATATAATAATGTAGTCTTTGTGCCAAGCCAGGTTATAATTTGCCATTGTATCAATTTTTTCAAAATCCGTTCGTAGCAACATCGTCAACGAGTTATAAAAGAGAGAAAATTTTATATACTATCACACAGTAACCACGCTTGTATTTGGGAATATAAAATACGCAGTATTATTCGATATAATTAATAATACATGTTAAAATGGAACAGCCAGAATTTTTTAACAGATAATATTACACAATCAAACAGGAACCTAATAAATATCATAAAAGATGGATGCTTATACTTCAGGCACTAATACAAATTTCAATATAAGTTTATTTGTTTTCAGGGTAATAGCCTATATGTTAGTACAAGCTACAATATATTCGTATGATAATACTTTACATATCGTGCAGATATTTTCAGAAATTATGGATTCTATATCTTGCCTTCATAATGTTAGATAGGTTGCTATCTAATAACATTTTAAATGAGTTGTGTGTTAATAATTTTCAATGTTATTGATTGTTGTAATTAAAATTTTTGCATATCATCGGTGATTACATAGTAATATTAAATTGATAAATTTGTTTAATTTAATTTTTCTAGGGAAATCAGTTATAATAAATAAAAACTTATTTTTAACATTTATTTGATGAATGTAAAATTTAGAAATTACTGGAGAACGATTTTATAAAGAGACACTGGAAGTGGATATACCAGTGTCTCTTTATAAAATCGTTCTTTAGTAACAAATTTATCTTATATTATTTCTGCTGTTTGAGAAACCAAACCTTGTATGGCATTACTGAAAACTATATGCAATAATTGAAGTTCTTTGAAGATTCATTCTTTTAATGAAATGTTATAATTTTACGTTTGTACATGATGTTTATTAGAAACATACCTCTCATTCTGGCATTGCAACTGATACATGTGGAAAGAGATTATTTCAGTATAAGTACATTCTATTTCTAAAGTAATTCTTTTATAATTTTTTTTATTATTTAAAATTAAAGTTCATGCCATCGACATTATTTCTTTTTATATCAATTTTTCTACACATGTAGCAGTTTTCAAAGTTTTTCTATAGTTTGTTTATAGGAATAAATTCCTGCATTGACATTTTCCCTTCATTTGAAATAATCAATTTTTCTGAGACTGGTCCAAATAATGAGAAAATTTGTAATATTTTACTCGATGTATTTATTAGTTAGCATACTGTAAAAATTCAAATAACTATAATGTGAAAAGTAAGAAAAGAATATATACACACATTTTACAAGAAAATATTCTTTTAATGCTAAATGCCTTTATGGGGATGGTATAGATTTTCATTTATTATATCATTTATACTCAGTATCAGAACCATTTCAGCAATAAGTTGGTTGTGATGTGAATCGTATAGAGCCATTTAGCTTTATACAGGCCCATAAAATAGGTTGAAAATTCAAACATGCTCAAATAAACGGTAATTGAAATTGTATATTAGTGAGTGCAGTATCAAGTTTTGCAGCAGAACATATCTCTTTTGGTAATGAAACATGTGACTTTTTATCTTACATAAATTATTTAATTTTTCTTTCAAAAGGATTGTGGGGAAATTAATTTTCAAAATAGTGAAAATTTAATTTCCACCGACATTCATTTATGCTCATAGTGCCACTCCAAATCTGGCATCAAGGAATACTGAGGTTAGAAAACTTTTTATCCACGTTTTCTTTAATTGGTGTTCTGCGACAGAGCATATTAAAATAGCTTGTATGCGTTCCACATAAAGTCAGCTTGTACAGCACCCTTCATATAAATCAAATATATTGGTTTAATAAAAATAGCCTTTTTATTTCTGAACATTTCTAACCAGCAAATATTATAGAATGTCACGCAGTTCGGCGTGCCTCCTGACATAGGCCTCCTCTAACTGTCTCCATTGGGTTCTATCATTTGCAACCCTTGTCCAGTAGGGCCCAAAAGTAAGGTGAATATCGTCTTCCCATCTTCTAGTTGGACGACCTGGTCTTCTGCTACCGTCTCTTGGGTACCAGAGAGTTACCTGCTTGCTCCATTTATTTGTTTTCCAGCGTAACATATGTCCTATCCAGTTTCACTTTTTCCGTTTTTGGTGTTTTCTTAAAGATTGAGTTTAATAGTGTTAGATTGTGTTGCAATAAGAATTCTATTAATCTTTTCCCGTTAGTGGTTCCCTTGCCATAGTCATGATTTCTTAATATTGATTCTTCACCTGCTTCACTGGCGCCAACCTGGCCATGGATGTTTCCCATAATTAAGAGGTTGTTTCTGTAGTATTTTTTCACTGTGTCTGATAAGTTGTTATAGAAGTACTCAATGTCGACACTGGCTCCTTGTTTGATAGGTGCATATACCTGTATAATAGTCCATAGTTTCTTATAGCCTGGTAGTTGGATGTTAAGTATTGATATTCTATCTGAAATACCTATCAAATCTTGTATGTATTTTTTTAAATATAGTTTTATCAAGAATCCCACTCCTCTTTGACCTGCTGTTTCTCCCTTGTGGTATAAAATGTAATTTTTGTATTCATCTAATTTCTCTTCATTTCTTCTCAACTCACTAATACCTAATAATACATCGTATTTTACATTTTCCAAGGATTTTTCTAGCTCTAATAGGCTTTCGTGTGTCCTAAGGATTTTTGTATTTAGTCTAGTTATGTTGATTAAATCGCATCTTTTATTTTTGTTGGAGGGTTTTGATCTAATGCTCCCTCGGGGATCAGCCGTGCTGGGTTTTGTTGTTTTATTTTTTGTAAATGTCCGGTTCTTTGTAGCGACGTATTAGTTTGTATAGATATTTTTGTCTGAAAATAAGTATGATCTTTCTCGCATGCACTGAAATGCATCTATCCTTTGCAATTTTAGGGAGTTTTGGTTCTGACTGCCTGGGCTTGGAGTTTCTAATCTTTTTCTTTTTTCTTTATCCTTTGTGTTACTGGTTTTGTTTACTTTCTTTGTTGTAGTACAGCTTTTGGTAAATCATGACTGTTGTAGGAGTTGGGCTTCATCTTCTTTTTATTTCTAAGTTCTGTATTTTTTTCTGTATTGGTTGCTAGTATAATTGGTCTGGTTTTGTTGTTTTGATTACCTATTTTCCCCAGTCTATATAGTTTGTCAATTTCCCTTATTTCTAGTTTCACATCAATCTCATTTAGTGTCGATGTTACTGAAGTAGTTAGATGTTCATAAATTTCTTCTTTTCGTTCTGAAATTCCGTGTAGAATTATGTTGTTTCTCTTACTGTTAGATTCAAGATTTATTATCTTTTTATTAAGTATCCCAACTTCATTTTTTAGTTTTTTGTTTTCCTCCATCATCGGTTGAAGTTTTTCGTCAACTGTCTTTAGGACGGCTACAGAAATATTTATAAATA
This sequence comes from Druceiella hillmani, assembly GCA_039881145.1. Lineage (NCBI taxonomy): Eukaryota > Metazoa > Arthropoda > Insecta > Lepidoptera > Hepialidae > Druceiella > Druceiella hillmani. The sequence goes on along the minus strand of JAYKKI010000009.1, from coordinate 25,412,217 downwards.
TATTGGTTTAGCGGCAGAAAAGTTATATCTTCTGCTACTAATATGTTTCTCTTTATTTTAACTTAATCGTCAAGTTTTGTATTTGCAGACAACAAAAATCTCAGTGTGAATGTGGCTGGACACCGATTGATGGCTTCCAACATTTCTTTGAGGAAACATAAAATAATTTTTTAGCGTAAAATAATTTTTTAGCATTTTCGCAGTCTTTATAGTGCAATCAATATTGTTTACCATAATCGTGAAAAGTAGACATACCAGATTCAAACACTGGCTCTTTCCTGATAGCATAAAATAAGTCTCAGATATAAAGTTTCTCATTCTTAAGTGTTGTTTGTTATCTCCAAGATACAAAGGCGAAAAAGTGGAAGGGATAACCCTGCCTTGCAAGGCAATTTAGTAAGATACTGTTGTCTCTTTGAAGTCCAAGGTCAATAAGATAAGGGATACAATTAAGGAGACATGCAGTTCGTGACCGCCAATGTCCGATAAGCTTCCTTAAGAAATATTAATGAAAGCTTTGAATATACATATTTTTTTATAGAAAAATGGATAATGTATATTATTATTTTTGTGGTTTGTTTTTATACAAGTATTTTAATATATATTAGAGCGTTATGTGAATGGCATTAAGGAAAAATGCAGAGAAAAGTTGAAGGAAAACATTAATGGATGTTAAACAAACCAAAGTTATGAGCTATATGTAACATATAACATATTATTTAATTTTTAACAATTTCTTTTTTTGTATCATTATCATACGAGATACAAATAGTCTCAAATTAAACTACAAATTATAGGTTGTTGCTCTAATACCTCACTAACTGTAGCTGTTTAGGGATTGATCCACTATTTATTTTATTATACATTCCCTTCAATGGTACCAACTAGAATGGTAGCCTTTTTAGAGATTCAGGTCCTTCAAATTTACACTGATTCTGGTTAGCATTTATGCTATGTAATCAATTTTTTACAATAATATGAGTTAAACAAACTATATTAGTTTGTTTACTTCATATTATTACACAGATTTGTTTGGTTTCAAAAAATGAATTGAAACAAATTCCTTCTTGGTTTTAATTTAGTGATTATAACATTAGGCTACAATGTCGACAACGTATCATTTCCAAATTTCCTTATATTTTTGTTGAGTTACTTATTTCTTTCTATTCAATATTTCTTTTCATTTCACCTATACACATATTATTTTTTCACCACGCTTCTGTTTCTTGCTTCAACTGTCTGTATATAAATATACCATCATCAACTTGAAATTTGGCATATGTACATGATACATATAATATAGAATTTGACAACAATAATTGAAGATGACGGAAGATTTTTCTTATTCATGGTCTGATTGGACTAAAAATTTGATAATAGTCATTACGGATATTTGTTTATAATTTAGAAATTTAAATTGGGGGTACCAACTAGTAAGAGAATATTATATTTCGAAATTAATAAAGGAGAAATTTAAAAATACTTTATTTTAGATAGGATTAACAGATCTTTAAATTTATAAGATGCAAAGTATAAAAAAGAAACAAAGCGTGTTGAGAAAATAATTTTATAAGCACTTTTATTGAATGACGAAGGAGTCATATGCATGTCCAATATTCTTGACGTGAGTTATTAATAATTCCATTCAATAATATCACATGTGTTATTACTTACAATTTCTTCAACTATTTCAAAACACTTTAATTATTTTAAATTTTTTTTAATAATTATTATTCTAAATATATTCTTACGGTTATTTAAAATTTATGAATTTTTAAATAAGTCTGCTTATTAGATGGTACTTTGAAATGTAGAAAACCAATCATGTCAACGATATGTTATCCAAGCCTTTTTTATATGTAACAGGTACATTTATAAGAACTAATATGTATGGGTGTAGATTTTATTAACTTTGAAACTTACATTTGAACTTTACATTTGTAAATATTTTGTTTATAAAGATACTTCAGATTTCATATATTTAAATTAAATATATATTAATAAAATATATATATGAAGTTTCGAACAGGGGTTTCATTAATAATTCAAACACAACACCAATATCGATAAGGTGGATTTTATGAAGAGAAGTACATTAAACAAAGTTTTCAAAAATTTCAAAATTTAGTTCAGTAAACTTGATTTTGAAATTTACCACTTATTGTTTTATTCTTTATGTTTTCCTTCTGTATAATTATGCAAAAGAAAGGAATAGGAAAGTCAAGTTCACAGTCGGCATGGGTAAGGAGACTATTTATGGAAGATGGCCACATTTCTTACGTTTATCGAAATAAAAGATTATTTTAGGAAACTTGTACGTATGATCCATTCATCGTGCTCTATTAAAGATTGAAGTGATACACTCTCAATATTTTGAATGTTTGATATTTAATCAGTTAATTTCAATTCATTTCGATGAATGAAATTATTTTAAACGTTATTAACATGATAAGCTTGCATTGTTATGCAAAATAAGAATAATATGAATGATCAAATAGTTCTCTGCTGTTTTTAATTAAACTATGGTAAAATCTATTCCAGAATTAGCTCATTTTCAAATGTCTCAAGTATTCCTACATAACTGTAAGTATTTACTATGTTTTAAGTATTAACTTTAATTTATCAATGGATGGAATGTATAGAAAATAAATTTATTGTAATAGAAATAATAATTAAAGTTGCCATTTTGATAAAAATTTTGGCGTTTAGTAACTTTACTAACATGAGTGTAGCAGTGAAAGTTTGTAGAAATACCTATTTATAATAGGTATAGTAATGAAAATTAAATTACTTTACTTGAATTTGTCATTTGTTTTCTAAACTGGTAGTAATTTGAAAATTGCTTCTATCGCATCAATTTAAATTTAATACAAAACAATTTTCGTTTGATGATTTTTTACGACTTTCTTTGTAGTCTTAATCAAAAATAAAATTATGATTTACTTCAATTGGTATTTTATGATGAAACTTCATCCTATGCTATTGTTTACGAATGGTTTACAGAGTTCAAGCATGGTCACGATAAAGACTGACAGTCAAGTATCAATAGATTTGAGCAATTTCAGAAATTGGTATAAGTCAAGAGCAGAAAATACTACATGAAAACTTTAGCGCCAGGAATCTTTGTGCTAGGTGTATACCCCATGATTTAACCGACACTCAAAAATAAAGCCACATGTGATTGGTATCATGAATTATAAGAAAAATTCAATGAAGGTTACTTTAATGCTGTATTCAAAAATGTCATGGGTGAGTTAAACTGCATAGGCTGTTGCGAACCCGAATCTAAAAGCCAGTCTACGCAATGGCTGTTTCGTTCTGAAAGGTTCCCTACAAAGGTAAAAGCTACGAAGTTCTGGAAAAAAGAAAAGTTTCTAGAAAATAAAAGAAAAGTTACTGCAGATTGGTATACCAACAATTGTTTGCAAGGAAAGAGATTGAAAGAATGCATTTACTATAGAATCTTCCTTCATCACAAGAATGCCTCTTCACTCTTGACTAGACAAAAGACCGAATATTTGACTACGTATGTATGTAGAAATCAGGGGGTTACGCAGCCCTGACTTCACATGAAAAATAAAATAAATTACACAAAAACAATAAATCAATTACAAATTTGCTAATTGGTTTCAGTTTTGGTATTCTAAAAACTTTCAGTGTTACTGTTGTAAATATGTTTTTGGGTATTTATAGTAATAACATTAGTCGACAGAAATTATGTCAACACTTTTATTCTCATTTGTACATTGCTAGACAAAAGTGTGTACGGCAAATTTTTTTCATGGTGATTATTAGCGGGTAGATTTAAACATGGGAAATTAGTGGAACTCTTCTATGAAGACGCTTTCTAATAAAAATCTTAGTAGAAATTCCACTTTGGTCACAAGAGATATTTCTGCTTATAAATCATATAACTAAACCACGTTTCTGAAAACATTCATTTAGAAGAACCATAAAAAATACTAATTACGGGCGTGATCTCTTTAAAAAATTATGAAAAAAAGGATAGTGATTTTATTGGCATTTGTGAAGACACCTTGTTTATCATTGTGCAGTGGGCAGATGGTTTTTTGTACAAAGGGATCTAAATATGTCCTGCGATACTGATAATGTTATATAAAATGTTTATTAGCTCATGAAGTAACATTTAAAATTACAGTAAATGCAAAAAACTGGCATTGTGACACTTTCATTTTTTGACACTTAATCAGGTGTAACTTGGAAAAAAAAAATTTTAAAATGAAATGCATCTTCTATAATAGCAACATTCATTTAAAAACTTTCAATCTGCCATAAGAATTGGAAAGTTTGCAGACTTGCAGGTATATTTTTATTGTGTATGTGTTGGAAACAAATTTATAAAAATCAAACAAATTTATTCAATAAATTATGTATTAAACAAATCTATTTCATTATTTTTCAAAACTTCAACATAACAGGATAATTTTGTTAAGGTAACAGTTAACAATGTGCTTTCAGGTTAGCAGATGAATCTTAAATTTACTGAAGTTTTAGAAATCTTTGGTAGATTTCGTACTTTGTAGGTGAGTTTTAGCAAACAGATGAATTAGTCAGGCAATTGATGACAATTTGATTATGATATAAGTCAAAAATCTTAAATTTTAGGTTGAAAATATTTTTTCATATTCAATCCCCATACTATGATATAATACAATATTAACCCACACACTACGATATATCGAAGTGTTTTATAACCATCTGTCCAAAGGTGGTTTATAACGAAAAAACAAAAATTGGCTACTACAAGAGGATAATTAAAACATTGAATCTTTGTATTGCATAAAAACAAAAAATGGCATCTATGTACTAGGTTGGCCATCACAGTCTTCATATGTAAACCTCATAAAAAAGTTTGGGCACTTGACTGCAAGAGCAAAAAAATCTAGAACTTAAAGCAGCTAGTTTAATAGATTCAATGTGTATGGAGGCCATTGTTCCCAGATTATGCTATAAAATTGATAGATAATTATGTGGAGGTATTCGACAACTTATTAATAATATGGGTATCAAAATAGATGGTATCAAAAATTTATTTAATTGTACTGTACACACTCTTTTCAAACAAGTATTCGTTACATTTAAAAAACAATAATTAATATTCTACAATCTTTAATTCAATTCAAAATATTCAAAAAGTTTGTTACATAATTTCTAAGAAAAATTGCAGTTTTCAATTAAAAGTTCTACATAAAATAACATTCTAAAAACGATTGCAATCAATCTACTTTTTGTGCTTCAAAAATACAAGCATGGAAGCATGCACAAACAAATGGAAAAAATGACTACTCTAACAGAAACAGTAAAATTTTGAATGTTAAAACTAAACCCACGGATACTGTAGGTCTGTTAATGTAGACCTTACCTTTTATCTGTCGTGTTTTCACTCTCTGTATATCCGTTCATTAATTGATTTGGTGTCCATTTGATAACAAGCCCTTGTGCCATTTGATGCAGGCTTAGGTATCCAGGCATAGCTTCTGCTACATCTTTCTGTGAATTATACAATTTAAAATTTAAGCTCCTGTCATACAAGTAAACTAAATAATAAACTCATACTAGTAAACTAAAAATTGTCTCGATTCCAAACCGAACTAAAAAATATATTCACTCAAAAAGACTCATAGGAACGTTGGCCACCGTGTACTGAAATCAAGGGCTCGTGGTATTCTCATTCATTTCTAATTTAAAATGTGAAATTTTAGATTTTACGACATAAGTATTGAGTGTGTATGTATTACTAAAATTAAGAGGCATATAGTTATTATCTCAATAACTTACTATCACTGTGAGTTGCATTGAAATTTGCTATAAAAACAAAATGTCCAAAAATAATTGATAGCTTTATTTTGTCTATAATTTATATATATTTAAATAATTCCATTCTTTCATTTTTCAATAAGGTCACTGCTCATGGCAATACAAATTCCCACACAAAATATTATCGGCTTTTTGAAAAGTTTGTATACCAAAAATAGATAGTTATAAATAACTATGCTTACCGGCTGCACAAGTACATTATTCTTGCCGTAAAGGAGGGTGGCTCTTGAATTTTGGTGTAAACTCTCAACATAATCTTTTGCGCAATGTGCTACACTGGACGTAACACCTGCTGTTCCACTAGCTGAAATTTCATTTTTGTATTTTTCGTCTTTTTTTTTAAACAGTCTGCTTAAACTATAGTATTGAACAAGTGCATACACAACAAAGGGCATTGCACAAGTGATATAAATGTAATTTTCATCATTATTTTTTTAAACAAAATACCACATCTTTTAATAATCTATTTACATACATAGTTTTTAAAATATTTTATTCTGTTGTGTTATTAGCATCTTCATATCATCGTAACTTACATCTCACTATGTTCTCTTTTCTACACGAGATCTTTTTCAAAAATAAATACCTGAATTTTTTTTAAGATTTTGCTGAATGATGTTTTCGCACATAAATACACACTATTTGTAAATAAAAAATACTTGCCATTAATATTCGCTGTACCCATGCCATCTTCAGAGGATGCATTGAGGCTCCTTCTGAAATTCAATATGGGTCGTCGACATGATGGCGGTGTTGTAGTTCCTGCACTTATGCGGTGTCTTTGTACCTGATGAATTAAAATTTACTGATTACTAATTTATGCTTGCAACTTTTCACTTGTAAGTTCAAGATATTGTATTATAAAGATTTCTAATGAAAATTGTCTTTAAATATAGATAAACTAATTGGGTCAATGTTTTTTGGGTAAACCTATATTATATCCCATTTATCTTAGCAACATAAGAGGTAAAAAAGTTAAGTCAAGTATAAATACAAGGAGAAATAATTAAAAATTATAACAAAATTTTATCTTGTGATGAAACTAATTACATAGTCATTTCTGAAATAGCTTACTTCAAAAATATTGACCGAAACCACCTTTGGAACGAAGTAGATTCCATGAGATATATGAGATACTTGGTTCAAGACTGTCGGTCACAATTGATTATTTGAATTAACCACTCAGTCTCAAAGTGATATAGGAACACGTCAGGAAACTCACCATATTATTATGATTATAGGATCTTTTTGAATTTATGATTATAGAAACATTGTTGCACTGGTCATAACTTTCCAGATTTGAAAGAGATTTGCTCTAACTTTCTGTAAGCATAGAGTAACAACATAAGAATGTACTCTATAGTAAATTTATCTATTATGAACAATTTCATTAACATTTCTTAAGTAGTTTTCCTATAATGAGGTAAGTAATAATTTTTAATTTTTGATTTTTAAACCTTCTAGAAAAAGTTTCCTACAATAATTCAGTAGAATTAATTTTTTGATTGTACATGAAATGATTCCGTGCAATGTATTATTGGGAAAACTGTAATTTCTTGTAGCTAAGAATTACTGGTCTTTACACTTGAATTATAGTAGAATTCTCCATTATCCATTGGTATTAAATTTCTCTATCACCTGATTATGGCCAGGTGACCAGAATGTGATGAATTTTGTTTTATTATCAAGTCATAGAATTTATAAATGTTTTGTGTATCAAATAATTAGTCTTATTTTTATTATTAAAATCTTTCAGTGACCAATGTTACATTTCTATAACGGTTTGTATATAAATAACTATTTAGCACAATATAATCTCTAAAACCTGAACCGCGAACATGCAAACTGGTTTGATCTAGCAAAATTTCAGATTATTGGAATAAGAAGTAGGTATGTAATATAAAATATAGTGGGTAGCGGGCACATTCTTAATTTTAAGTGCATTTTTACTTTGTAATGCTATTAATAGTTGAGGTAACTGTGATAGGATTTTAAAGTATTTATTCATAAACAATTCCCAAATAAAAAAATACGTGTCATGTGCTTGACGTAATATTCAAAAGCAAAAGAGTCTCAAAATGCACACAATATTTGATGTAATAATATGTGTGTGCAGGTTTGTGGGTTAAGACTATGCGCAATATTAAAATAATTGATTTCCTTAAAGATTTAAATACTAATAATATCATCAAATTAATCATTACAAAATATTTAATTAGACTATATGATTAGTATTTTAACAAAACGAAAATTGTAAAAAAAATTTAACAGTTATGGCAAAATTCTTTAACAACTTCACTTAATTAAATGAAAGGCATATAGGTTATCGACTCAATTTGCGGAAGATGGGAGGAACCATTGTCTTATTTTATTCTGTTTTGGAAAATCTGTGCACACTTATCTAATGAGTACACTTGACCCATATGGCTCGAACTATAAGTTACAGCAATTACACAAAAAGAAATTACACTTCACTACATATTAAAAAAATCATCAATCGATTTCTGTAAAAGTCCTTTTACTTAGTTCTGACATGCTTCCCTACTCCTTCAGCTGAGTAGTCCACTCTATTATCTACTGCAGACAAGTGTTAAAACTCTATATAATATCATTCACTTTATTTTTGTCAAACTGTCATTGTATTTCTACAATGCAGAGTACATGCAAGCACATTTTCTTCCAGTACTGTCTCCACTATTTGATCATCAAACCTTATCTTACAATTATCATCTTTGTTATTTCCGGTTATTCACTCTTGAACCACTAGGTCATTTGAATCTTTTGCTAATTGTAGACTTTTCAAATGCTCTATTACAGAAAAATCATCATCACCCTGAAATTCCGAATTAGAGTTCTCATCCATACCATTCATGAACTCACTTTGATTTGGCTCACATTTTCTGTGTTGATTTTTAAATTAAGAAGACCAATACTAATAGATTGCTCTTCTTTCAATATTGCGTCCAGTCGTATACTACAATCATATTAATTAATTTTTTTGAGGATTATTATAATATTTTGTTTTAACTCTTGGAGAGATCCAATAGAATCTTGGACATGTTTTTTCAATAAACTATTTTTACCGTTTGGATGATTCTAGTTGCAAGAATTACATTACAAAAATTTATCCATCATCACTAATTTAATCTCCGATTGGATGTAAAGGGGTATTATAGAATAGCAATAAAGTTTTTGAAGGTAGTTTTAACTCTTTCATCTTTCATTTAACAGGAGAAAAAAATAGATGAAAAGACCAATCCAAGAACAAGTCTTTCATAAGCTCAGTTTAAAGCTGACTTTTATATTCACCTAGCATCGAGCAGTAAAAGCTTTACGATTTTTAACCTTTCCAATAACCAATAGTTTCAATTTATTTGTATCGGTTGAAATACCACAAGGCATAAATATTTGTTCTTTGTTTTTCGGCAGGTGTAGAGTCTTTGTTATCATATGCAAGTTTTAATAGGAAATACCTTTCAAACTAGTTTATATTCATCAGCGTTATATTATGATTTAATGTTAATTAAATTCAGGTACATTCTTCAAAAAAGTTTCTTGAAATGGTTTGGCAGCAACAGCACTGACAGAAACTTTTTCACCTGTTATAAATATCTGTCAAATTCAATGTCTTCTTTTTAAATCAATCTAATCAACTACCCTAGCTTTAAAATTATCCTACTTTTTTACTATATTATAAAACAATTTTGCTTATCCCCCTGTTAGTTGAGTGTATTTGTTTCTCTCTTCGAAGAATCATATATATAAAGCAGACACAACAGCTGGGGTTTCAGAACGTTTCAGTGATTGTCTTTTTCTGGTCTCTAAAATTCGTGAGCCCTTTGAAAGAGGATACCACAAGGCATCCCCTTTCAAAGGGTTCACGAATTTTACACTTTTTTCTTTTCAGATCACTTATAGTGAATTTACCAATGTTTCCTGTACCAATTTCGTACAACTCCCATCTCTTTCTTCTTAAAAAAAAATTTTTATTCTATACGTAAAGTCTTACGTTTTCTTTTCAAACAAGAGCCATATTTATTAATTATGTGATGCATTACTATGCAGCAAACTGACAGATCAAATAACAGTGATGCGCAATCTTGCTCACTGATTGGCTAACGACTCCTTTTCATTCGCCCGCACCCGACATGTTCAGTTTACTAGGAATTCAGTTTAAGGTAGGTTCAAATAACAGATATGTATAAATCAGGAAAAAATTAATTTGGCATAAGATTCAAACTATGTTTATATAATAATGTATCATCATTGTATCTGAAGTATTTATTAACTTCATAGAGATATTTGAACCATCTGTCCCTTAGACCGCTGTCAACTCACCAGTTCATCGGCAGGAGGGTCAGACCAGTAGTAGTCCCCAGTCTTTGCACGAGTGTAATCAAGTGCACATGGTCCCACTAACAGCGAGGATAGGATGGAACCATAGTCAGGATCAGCAACAAGCGCGTCCCGCTCATAGTAGCGCGGCGCATGCGCTACTAGATGTGCAATGATGCGGGCCAACTGACGCTCAAAGAGGGCTAGACGAATCCAGAGGTACCTAGTAATTCGAAAGTTATTTTCATGATGATTCCTTACTTGTACTTGTAAAAATTTTGTACACAAACTTTACTCTAATAATGGGCTTGTTCATAAACATGGCCATTATTTTTCTACTATAGTTAAGAAAACTTTTTAGGATTATGAGAGTCCCTGGTGGAATCTTTAGAATTTTATTTTATTATACTATCTGTATGCATTCATACTTATACTTTAATCTATAATGAGAAACTACTCTTATATAAATTGTTTTTCAATTAATTAAATTTTAATAAATCGTACTTGAATAAATACTCTTTATGTACACATATGTTTTCAAATAGTTGTAATTTTGAAAAAGCAATATTTTTAAATTCAGGTACAATAATATTGGTTTTTTAAATATATAATTTTTTATTTTATTGTTTGAAACGAAACTGAAAAGTTCATACTTAGCTCATTGTAGAAAGTCGAAAATTTTAGTCATCAGGTACTTAATCACAAGACATATATAATAGACATTAAATTAAGCAATATAAGATCATTTAATCAAAAAAATTATGAAATAAAAAAATTATCAAAATTCCCTAAAATTTCACTAATCCTGCATGTTATAGAACCTCGAATATGAATTTCTTCCTTTTAAATGAGATTTCTTGAAAATGATTCAGGTCCTAAGATTCAGACTATGTGTTTAGTAGTGAAATACAGGTACAATAAATTTCCAAATATGACTACTGATAACAAAAACATTATAGATACTCCAATATTGAAATCGTAAGTATAAATGCCACCAAAAACCACAAAAGTTTTTTCTTCATGGTGAAAATCAAATTATTAATGGTATTTAATGCACATTGCAAGTTTAGTGAATGGAGAAATGCTCTTGAACTTGATGTGCTTTGGATTTCAACAATTTGGTTAGTCCAAGAAATACAATTTTTGTAGAAATTTTTCTAGTTATACCAACTATTTGAAGTGGGGCTATAATTGGACGTAAAGGCTTTATCAATTACTTTTCTGTGCCTATTCTTTTGACAAAATATATTTTGTAGATTTGTAAAGCTACCTGAGTCGACTATACTCTATTATATAGGATCAAAGTTAATTAAATGTAGTCCATGCAAATTTTTCACTTTTGGTATAGCAACTTAAGCTTGCCCACAGGAAAATAAAGAGCCGATATCCAGTAAAGTGTTGTAAAGACTTAAAACCTTGGCTTTTTTGAAACAATATAAACCATTTTGATATTAAATATATTTATGGTTAATTTTGTAGAAATTCATTATTCACAATTAAATGAAACTACGTGATGTAATATTATTTCTACTTTTTTTAAGTTCTTTACCACGACCTGAGTTTTGTTGTATTACAACATCTACAAGTGAGCTATTAGCAAAGATTATTGAAAAAGCCCACCTGAATATGTTGTAATACTACAAAACCTAGGTTGTGGTAAAGAACTTAAAGGAAGTAGAAATAATACTACTTCACGTAATTCATTAGTTCATTTAGTTGTGAATAAAAATTAAGAGATCTTGGAAGCTGTCCCCAGTAAATATTTGCTCAATTTCGTATTTCAAATCTTATTTTTACCCTTTCTAACTAATATACTAAACCATAACTAAATTATCTTTATTTTGCTTCTATTGTAAATGTCCCAATAAATCTGTTCTAATGTACCAAATGACCTACTGATGAGACCAATGCTTATATCGTCCCTGTTCCTCTAAAGCGGCTTTTTCTTGCTATATCTTAGGCAGTCTACACCATATATTGTGTCTATTTCTTAAAAGAAAATCCAAAATCACACAGAAGATCTATCAAAATCTGAAATCCTTTACCAAAATGAAGTAAGGATTTTAATTAGTCACAAATCCAAGTGCCAAAAGACCATAGCGCCACAGTTGCAACTTTGGTATATGTGGGTTGCGGGAAAAACTTTGCAATTATTTTCCAAATTAATAGCCTAAATTGATAATGCATTCACGTATTTTACTGTAAACATAATTAAGAAATTTTATTTTATATATTTATGTAGACTGTAAGTATGAAATGGAACTGGAAAAGAAATTCATTCAGTTGGATTGGCATGATTTAAACTGTTACTGCAAACCTAAAATTAAAAAAATATGTTTTATAATATATATATAACATAACGTAACGTATATAACGTAAGTAACGTAACTTTACTACATATTTATTCACTTAGAATATACCATGGTTCTAACCTACTTGTTTGAGAAAAGCTACATCCAAAAGTTTATCAAATGGTTGCAACCAACATAACTCACACTTATTTCGTAACTACTTCATAATCTTCATATAAGACACTCTCTATGTTCCAAATTGTACGGTGTGGAAATTATTAAAAGGGACCTGAAGGTTTTGATCAAATTTGGTATTCTCCAGGAAGATCAGTAGAACAATGTGTAGTTTTAATATTACATATTAATCTCAAAAATGAACTGAGCTACAGGAAGTAACAAATGGCTCAAAACGGTTCTCAAAAATAGAGCTAAGGCTAATGTGTTTTGAGAACCTGTCCCACACCTTACCGTGTGCTTAGATGAGAATGAGTTGTGTCGGAGAACAAAATCGAAAAGAGTGTGTCCTATTCGAAACCGTTCTGAATTGTTGTATCCTTTCACAAGTTCAGTGCCGCCTAATGGACTTCTTCCACTTTCGAATTTCATCCTAAGTACTGCACTAAAATGAATCCCACTCATGTTTAAGTGTTTTAAAAACTCATTATTAACTAGGTATCAAATCGGTTTCAATAGGCGACGAGTAAGATAATGATAGGATTCTGTACTTGGGCTGCTGCGGCTGTTGTGGTACTGCGGCGGCTAGTAGACCCCCCGCGGAGCCTCGCTTAGTAAGGGGTGCGGGTGCGGTCCGGCACTCGCCCGACGCCGAGCGTGCTCCCCCCGCCACTTCGCCCTCCGCCGCCAGCACGCGCCGCGAAACCTCTGCTGCCTCCGGGCAATGCTGTACATAAACGAGGGTTGTGATTATACATAATTTTATTAATACTCTCATTTAATTTTTGAACAAAGATTATGTGCCGATCGCCTCCGGCCTACATTGCTTTGTTAAAATATAGAAAATTAAATGAAACTACGTGATGAAGTATTATTTCTACTAGTTTAGTAGTTTCAATTAATTATCAATAATGAATTTCTACAAAATTAACGCCAAATATATTCAATAAAATATAGAAATGATATACTATATATATATATATATATATATATATATATATATATATATATATATATATATATATGTCTGTGTGTGTGTGTGTGTGTGTTCTGTTATGCTTTCTAAAATTAAGCTTAAATAATGTTTGAGCCTTGCCCCCTCAAAATCATAGAAGAGGGTAAAGAGCTGGAAGTGGAGGAGAATGACTCCACTGTGTATATGACCCTCCGGCCCCTCGGTTTTTGGAAAGGATAGGTGGTGTATATCTCAACTTGAAGCTACCAAGTTCAACTCATGGCTTGCACTGATATAATTGATGCAAGCCTCGAGTCTTCCAAAAGGATATTGGTTGGCATTAAGGCAAATATTGTTAAGGCTGCCGCCGATATCATGACTCAAGTTACATATTTGATTGAGGAAAACACAAGTCTGAGAGGAGAGCTTAAATCTGTGGTACCCGAGAAAAAGGTGGCTAAAAAGCCAATGATGAGCAGCGCCCCTACTCTGACAGCAGTCTCGTATAGCGCTACTCTTCGTGGAAGACAGATCATCTCTTTTGTTCGTGAGGGAATGCTTGACGTTAAACGGGACCCCAGATCTGGTTCTAAACCCAACTTCTTTTCTTATAAAAACAAGCCCAAGAAAAGCAAAAAGATTCTGGCGACCCTAATGAACTCGATCAAAACTAAAGAACTTGAGATTTATGTAATGAGAACCTCAAACATCAGAAACTAAGGAATTGCTGTAGAAAACCGAGATACGGTAAGCACCAGGAAACTAACTACAGGAGGTTGTGGCATCACTAAAGGGCCTACCCGCTGAAGATAGAGGACTAAACTCGGTATTATTATTATTTATTACCTACCGAGATAATTTCCAAAAGAGGAAAAATATAAGGACTATCAAAGAAGAGAATTTTCAGGGAGTAGATCTAGCCCTCCTCAACTAAATTAAGCTAAATATAAGAGTGTCAAAGTCAGGTAGAAAAAAATTGGGTTCTGAAGCTATCGTAGATGTATGTTTTGAATGGTCGTCCTGTTGTATAGCGGATTTCATGCAGGTGACACGGTTTTCCGATGTCATCTCTACGGCCACGACACTATTTTGGGGATTTTCGAAGGCACCCACTTTTGTATGAGAGGGATAGTTTCAGAGTTCAATAAGAGGTACTGAGACAACCCGGTTGGACACTTGGGAATATTTCAAGTTCAAGTTCAAGTTAGCTCCAGTTCAGTCAGTTCACTTAAGACTGTATTTAAATTAATAAAGAAATTGAAACCGACGACGAGTATTTATTGGAAATCAACTCAGCAAGCCGTTTCTAGACTTCACAGTCAATAGCAACAGAGATCTGATGAACGTCGAATCCTCCAACCCAGCAACAACAAAGTGCAGAGCTTTGACTACTAGCTATCTTCCCGCACAAATACACTAGTATAATAAGAAAAAATAAATCCATCACACGGAGATAAAAAACAGGACAGAGTCACAACTGGGAAAATATATAACTTGTAAGAATGCGAAGCTACCGCCTTTTCCGTCAATAAAGATAACTAGAAAGAGCTTTAGCAATTAGGGCGACAAAATAAAACAACACCATACTGTAAAATAATAATGCGGAAAAATACACAAAAGTAAATTACAACCCCAAAATGCTTTCAGGAAGATAAACTGTTCTATTTATTTTCTTAAAAGCTGGGTATCGAACCATTATAGATAATCAATTTTAATAATAAAAATGCAATTTTAACAACTGGACATAGTAGAAAAGTTTAAAAAAAAAGACAAAAATTTGGTAGAGGCGGGTATCCTCCATTCTCATTTATTTAGAATAAATTAAATTTCGAGTAATTTATTTTCAATATTCACAGCGTGACATATAAGATTCCTTTACGGAGTTATAGTGAAGAGCTCGCATTTAAAAAGTTTTTACCATTTATTGTAATGGACGATATCAAAAAATGGAAAGGGGCGTGATATATATTTATGAAATAGTTACAAAATATACAGAAAACTCTCTTGATAATATTAATAAATTTTAGAACAATAAAGTAATTAATGATCTTAATAACGTGCGTAATAAATTGTTGCGAACACGTTGTGTTTAATGCAAAAGTTTCACGTAAATCGGTTCAGTGATTTCTATAATAGTTACAGATAAAAATATTATATTCTCGCAATACAATTTGGGAACTTCATCCAGTTAATAGAAAGTCAGCTGGTAAATCACACTCTAAAACGGCTATGATCAACAGTTATAACACAATGGGTAGATTAAAATGAAATGGCCGCATTTTTATCATGGAATGTATGTTTTTATTAGTCTTAATCGAAATGTGGAAACTTTCCGGATAAATCTAACATACTCGTGTAAGTCATTTAATTAATTTAATGTTACATATCTGGCATATAATCTCCTTTGGTTGGCTTAACACTATTATAATGGCCGTCACTTGGAAAATTGGTAGATTCAAATTAAATGGCACCATTTTTATCATGGAATGTATATTTTTATTAGTCTTAATCGAAATGTGGAAACTTTCCGGATAAATCTAACATACTCGTGTAAGTCATTTAATTAATTTAATGTTACATATCTGGCATATAATCTCCCTTGGTTGGCTTAACACTATTATAATGGCCGTCACGTGGACGACTAAACTAATAAAGCCACAAAATGTAAGCTGGCGGGTTTATTACTTTTGCCGTCTGATCCATGTGAGCACATTTTAACGATCATCGCGCAGAGGTGGCGAATAACATTGTGACAGCCTCATTTTATGTAGCGTGAATTATGATTTTCTTAACCTTTTTCCTATTTTTTATGGCAAAGGAGAATTTATTACTTTATCGGTTTAATCGTAATATTATTGACAATGAACATTTGTCAATAACATGAACATAACTGTAATAATTTTCTGCTTCTTAGAATAATAAACCGCACTGCAATATTAATACGCTCGCATAACATTACTGATAATTAATCTACAATATACAGTCCAAACGAATACTGCTTAGCCAAAAAAATAAAAAATTGAATGTAAATACGACTTCGAAATACGAATTGCTGTTATTTTTTTCTATATCTATGAATAAAATGAAATTCACGTTATTTGTATATTTAATATGGTATGTCAAATTCGAGTTATAGATTTTAAAATAGGTAATGTCTATATGAATTTTATGCCCCTGTGCAATAGTTTTTTCTATTATTATCTTAAAAATATGACGAAAAGAAGCGTTTTAAAACGTAAACTTTTTAATTCCGGCATAATATTATTCTAAATTTATATCAATTTCGTCTACTTCTGTAAGTCGAGATAGTTTGCTAGTTTTGTTTGTTTTTTTTACCTAATTGTATAGCCGTTTCTAAACAAGAACAATTTACTATAATTTGAGATATCGTAGAGCTCACCCTTACTGGTCTAGCTATCTATGACCGAAAAAAATGATCTACTCTCTAAAAATGTTTGTCTAATACAAACATGTGCTTTAGAGTTTTTCCAATTTTCAACTCTAAATCAAGATAATAACTAACATGTGAAATGTTTTAAGAAACTTTTACATATGAAAATAATTTTAAATTTAATACGAGTCATTGGAGTCAAAAATTTCTCGCTGTTTTTAAATTCTTAAGCAACTGTTATTTTATTACGAATTTAGATAATAAGATTCAAATATTGAAAGTTAATTTAATTTTTTAATATGTCGGATGGACACTACACTCGGCGGAATTACGAAAAAACCTAAATGTCAGCGGGTGAGTATGAGGCACTGGACCTATATGATGTCAACATGTATAAATACTATTTGACAGAGACAGAATGCTAGCGTATTTTGTAACAGGTATCTGCGGAATGTCTTACACTAATATGCTGTTCCACGCAAATATTTCGTTCGTACTCATAGGAATTACAGTATGTAGGCCCCACATCTATGAGGCACACGAACTATGAGTTCACACATTGCATCGTTTTGAGTGAACGTATTTTAAATAATTTTTTGAAAAGAATAAAAAAACAGATAATGTATCTTTGTGTTTCCTAATTACACGATATTGTTTTGTTCCATTCATATTATTCGTTTTTTTATTTTCATTTTCGATTCATTATATTTGAAGTACATAAGAAAGCTAATAATATATTAATTAGTAGATAAGAAAGTTACTAAAAAAAGAAAGTCCTCTTTTTTACTCCGTTCCTTAATTAAGTATCTACTGATTTGGGTTTTTCAAATTAATAACTTGTGTTATTACATTTTTCTTGACTTTGCAATTAAATTAGTAACCAGTTATTAAATAGTAAAATACAACGCAGTATTAGCTCTATTATGCGTGGATAAATTTAAAGGTTGCCAAGAATGACGTGAACGAAATCGCAGGCAAAAGTTAGTTGAAAAATACGCGTTAACAAAAAAAACTTGATTTTCATTGTTTAATACTCAAAACATATATTCCTTTAAGCCTAGGGTTAATAAAATCATTTTAAAATTGTATTGAGCCATTTTTTATGAAAATACTATGTACAACGTTACTTAATAAAAATGACGGACGCATAATTAATTAATCCAGGTTATATTAATGTTCGAATGAAGATTGTGTGTTGTCCATGATTACTTTCCGTTAAAGCTTCCATTAAAGTTTTTTTTAAAAAAAGTATTTTTTTAAGTAAGGAAATTGATTACCTTTTGAAAAAATATCTTGAGAAAAAATAAGAAAACAATTATAAATGAAATTAAAAATAATTAACTGCTAGTTTCCAAAATTTGTCACATTAAAACGACATAACTTATTTTCCATATAAGTTTGAGAAAATAAATTTTAGGTCGTAAAATAGTTTTAAGTTGTGGCAGAGCTATTTTTTAAAATTGCGGATAGTCAAAATTGGGGACATCCAACGGAGCAATAGATCGCCGGCGTTGGCGTTAGTTTTCTACGTCATCATTCATTTGAAGGTGTAACACTAGAGTAAAAAAAAGTAAATTGAATATGTATCGATTTCCGTATTTTGTCTGAAGCTTATATGTGAAGTTTATAAATGTGACAACCATGTCATAAGTTTTATAATTTCCGTGGCTTCATTTTTTGGGCGAAATTCATTGTTGTAAAAGTAAATAGTTGTATTGTTCTTAAAAGTTTCATTTTATCTCTTAAATGGTGGAATACTTACCTCTAGATGAAAATTATCCTTTGAAAAAAGAAAGAGTTAATTCTGAGTAGTCTTGAGCCAAAGACATGGAGGATAACCCATTTTTTTACATTAATTGAATTTTTAAAATATCATTTAACAAAATGGCTTATTAGCTGAGATTTAGTTTTAATTTTATTTTGTGTTGTGGTTGCCGATGAGAAAAACTGTGAACTCCGTATTTTTTATAAAGAAAAGAGTTTCAGAATCCAATCGACTGTAATATAATAATCAAATTCGTTCCCCTATTTCAATTACAAACATTATATACATCTATCTAGTATCTAATGTCATATTAAAGGATTTTGATTTAGTGAAATTGCTTTGGCTATAGTGAAATTGTTTTATGAAAATGATCACCTATTTTGCATAGATATTTGAATTAAAAAAAGTTCTTGATGCCATTAATGAAACATATCCCATTTTAAAGATTTTTTAGTATAAATAGTTTTGCTATGGTGGCGAAGCCCTTCAGTGTGACAAAGTATCGATATAAAATAAAAATGATGAAGAGGATAAATGATTCTCGACTTTTAATGAAAAATGCAATATGATAAAAATATACAAAAAAGTTATCTCTCTATTTGTTCCTAAGTCAAGAGAAAACTACTGAACACTTTTTAAAAAAGTTTTCATATCTTAAGAACTTTATATTTCCAAGTTACGCTGTATATCTAAAGAACTTGCTATTCGGTCAACGTTTCGTTAGAAATGGTTTGAAGAAAATTTAAATAATATACAGACATTTTATGCCATTTTATCTTCAGACATTCGTAAAATTCGTAACTTGACAAATTGCAAATATTACAGCGAATAAATATCGCAAATTTTAGGCTGAGTAATATAACGCATTTTCTGACATTACATTTCCCCGGTGGTAATCATATTCCACTAGCCCCGTAGCTTTATATGCCTCTTGATATGTATTTTAAATAATTTCTTGTAATGCTTTTAAGTACTGAAAGTAAATAGTATCTTCTACAATATGCAACGACCTTTCAAGATAAAAATATTCCGTGTTATTTAAGTACACTTATGATAGAAGTCATCATGGAATTTTTGCGTTCGGTTCCACCATGTAATATCCGGAGATTTTATCATGATTTTGCAAAATCGTCTTCCCACATATATTCGTTGTCCATTTTCTATATTTATAGCTAAGTGAAAGATTATTGGAGTTCTTTCACGCACACTGAACTATAAAATTCGAGATACAGCTTCGTAACTACCAATGTACCTGCCGAATTGATATTTATTTGAAGCCTTTAATGTCCACAACTGGTCATAAATGATCGAATCTAACTGTTGTAAGAGTGTAGCATACCTTGTAACGATGGAATTTATTCTGGCTTATTTAAAAGAAAACACTCATAGTAGTGAACAGAGAACTAATACTGCGACACTGCTTATTTCACAAATTTACTACAGTCTTACAATGAAAAAACATGGATTTGGGCCCATAACCTAAAATGTAATGACGTGCTTGAATTCTGACAAAAAATGAAGTGATCTTTTATTCATACAGGAACTACAAAATTAACTTAACAAAAGCTCCACAGATCACTATTAGATAGCAGCACAATTGCTGCTACTTTGGTGTAGTTCATAATAAGGAGTAATTAAACTAAAATCACAAGGCAAGTGAATTTGCCTTTACTAACGCTGTAATTTGTTTATCTTAGACACACAGATTTATGAATACTTTAGTAATTAAATAAACATGTGTCCTCAACACACGGCAGACGTGAAATTTTCATACATATAATATACACATCGAATAAATATCGATATTGTACAGCAATATTTATAAATATATATTCATATGTAAAAATGTTTAAATTCATTATTGTTCGAAAATATTATAAAAGTCTTGTCGTTATTTTAGTTAAGCGATACTAAAGCATAAATTAAATAAATTTAAAAACACTCGCCTCAAGTCATTCCACATTACAAGTCACATAACATCGCTCCCACTCGCACTTTTCCAATTCATAGATACCTGTCGGTAACATTTCCATGAAAACAACCAAATGTCCACGATTATTTCGAATATTCAAACTTTTTTCTTGTATGGGCAATATTTATAAGTATATATCATCATATGTAAATCACTGCAAAAATTTGTAAAATTCATCTTTGTTCGAAAATATTATAAAAGTATTTTCGTTATTTTAGTTATGCGATACTAAAGCATACATTTAAAATGCTGAGAATAACCAATGAACCGCAACATCCATTCATACTCGTATCATGTTAATAACTGTTAACTGTTTATAACAGTTTCCACAGGTGTCTGCTTGCGTGTTTTATCAACATTTGGGACAACAGTTTTTTGTGTGGATACGAAATTGCAGCAAAAACATTAGCCCAATTCTAAGAGGATTTGTATTTATGATTTGAATATCACATTAAATTTAAAAATATAAGAGACAAAAAATATTTTCAGATACCTTTTGAAAACCCTCACAAACAGTTTTAGTTTGCGAGACGGTGTTTACAATTAATTGTATAAGCCCGCAGCTTCGCTCGCGTATATTTTTTTTAATTTTTGCAGCGGTTTTTTTTAATTCAACTATTTTCATCTCAGAAATACCTTTCATTAGGATAAAAAAAACTTATATTTTAAATTGAACTTTAAGTCGAATCATTGTAATAGACTCGATAATTCCTATTCATCAATTTTAAGGCCTGGGTTTTACTGCCTAGGTGCTAAAAACTGAATTTAATGTTCTTTTAAATTATTCTAGATTTGATCTATACTATAAGCATTATCTCAATTATAGTTTAATTAAAATCGGCTTAGGAGTTTTTTCATGATACTCGTATAAAATAAATAAAGATTTAAAAACGACAAACGGACAAAACGTCTGTCAGAAGTTTTGTTGAAAGAGACAAAAGATAACCTAGATTTTAATTCGAAACGAGGAGTATTTCAGCCTCATTAAAATCAATCAGATTTTTCATGAGACATTCGAACAAACGGAGAAACAGACAGAATCCTAAAAAATTATAATTTCCTCATAATAATCCTTCATATATTTTTTAGTATTCCGAAAAGTGAAAGTGAAAAACCGAAAACATATGGAATCACCTCGACATCTGTCTGTTGCAGATTTTTTTTCTTGGAGAAACTTTGATATAAAAAGTTTAAAATTGGCATCGTTTCAGTAAATAGTGATCCAATTACGACGATATACTCGTATACGAAAAGATGAATTTTCATTAGAGGGCAATTGAAAAGCGGCGGAGGACATTCTGTTGGACATAAAATGAAAGCTTTTTAAAATGCAAATTTTCAATAATATTTTAATGAATCGGAAAAGCCTGAAAATAATCATCCATATTGGTGATATTGACAAAATCTTATGAAAACAAAATCTTAGAGGTAAATTAAAATCAAAATATTAAAGATGGAAAAAAATAATAAATTATGTACTTCCACATATAAAATCA